>SRQH01000066.1:0-66563 GCA_018360345.1 Claviceps sp. LM84 group G4
CCCCCCCCCCCCCCCCCCCACTCGCCCCCGCGCTGCTAGCGTGCGACGGAACGAAGAACAAAGACACACCTTCCTCTTTCCTTTTCTCTTCGTTTCTTTTTCGGATCTGCGATCCGTTGCGGGTGGCACAGCTCATGGTACATAGCAACCGAGATGTCCGCCATTTGTTCGATGGTAGCTTTGCATCCATGCAATGAAGGCCATGCAAACGTCATGCCCGCAGCACAATCTCTTCATCCTTCAGCTCCCGCTTACTCGACTCATTCTAATTCTGTTGCACAGATAGCATATATTATGACGACAATACGGGCCTTCTCTTTGGATCCTACAAGTACATTGGATACGACTACGCCGGTGATATGGAACGCATGGCCGACAATCCTAAAGTCCGGGAGTGGTGGAAGATGACAGATAGCTATCAGGAGAGCCTTGTACCTGGAGCTGTAAGCTCTGAGTCTGTTACGCCAAGTTGGTGGAAGCCAATGGAGGAGGTCTTTTACCAGGCCTGACCCCTGAATCGACGCGATGAAGGACAGCTTTTACGCGCCCAACTACGATGGAGAATTGGGAAGCTGCGGACTGGTGATGATGGATTGGACGACGAGGTCGATTTTCAATACATAATTGCGGTAGCCTGGTTAGCTAATGAATGGATGAACCCCCTGTTTTCTTTCTTCTTTACTCTGCCTGTCAAGCTCACTGTTTTTTTTTTTTTTTGTGACAAAGGATGACATTTTCATGCAGCAAGGATTCTTTGTTTCCATTGACAAATATGGTGCAAGCATTTTGTGTCCTGATGGCAGGAAACTGAAAGGAAACGTGATATCTAGCTCAAGCCACTCTACCAGTGACTATCTGTCGTTTTCAGCCAACAACACGCCCTCTTTACTTGTTCCTGTCACTCTGGATCTCTCTCTTCGCCCCTGAATCCTCCGCAGATCCTCTTGAGCCTCAGCTGCCCATGTCAACCCTACGAGGAATCGAGGATACACAAGGTGACAAGTCCAAGTGCTTAGTGGCCGGGTTGTTGCACCTGCATCGCTAACATTAGTCTCTGCGTCTTAGCTCCGACGCGAGACCCAGTCAGATTTTATTCCCTACCGAGCTGTTCAGCTGGTGTCTGCATGCTGCTTTCACGCTTTAGTCACACGAGCTAGACGACGGTGTACGCAAAACTCCTTCGCCAGTGGCCACCGCCGCTGTCGCCGTTGGTGTACTTCGTCTCGGGCCTTTGGCTTCATTGAATCATTATTACGAGAGGAGAGAATGGGTGACATGTTCCGCGTCTTTCTACAATGTGTGCGTCTCACTTCCTCTGGCCACGGGGGGTTCACGATCGTTCATGCCTCGGCTGTATCAGGGGTTTCATGGGGTTACATAGTATGCTTTGGGCGAAGAGGCAAGGTGAGCCTGCGTTGGAACTTGTGGCATGTTGTTCAAATAATTTTGCAAGAGGAGAGCGGAACGAGTCACGACTGGCGTTGGTTCACAAGTAACGTCACGGTGTGGTTTGTGGCGACTGCGAGGGATATAAAAGATACTGATTCCGTCGATCAAGGTCGCAGAGATGGAAACTATTCCGGCAAGACTACGAGTTCTTCGTATCGAATCATTACTCGAACCTTCCATGTCAGTCTCTCTCACAGTTTCTCTCGGAATTCCTCTTCCAAGACTGTCGTTCTCCTGCTTCATTCTCTCTCTTCCTCGTCTTTCCTTGCAAATTGCGATCAAGGCGTTTCAACATCGATGTGGTGACTGCGCTGACTCGATGTATCACTATCCCTAGATTCACACTCTTCGTCCAGCCTCGGCCTTCCAACGTATCTTACCACACACACCGATAGACGTACACCGACAAACATAAAGTCATGAAAACATTCCTCGCAGCAAGCTGGGCCGCAGCGATAGCAAGTCTCGTCTCCGCGGCCGTCCTCCCAGCCCCCGCACCCGAGGCAGCCCTTCGCCGTAGCAACAACATCAACGGCGACAACGACTACACATGCCGCAGCAGCACTCACCCCAACCCAGTAGTGATGCTACACGCTCTCGGCGGCAACAGAATCTTCGACCTCGGCCTGCTATCCGG
The DNA here is from genome assembly GCA_018360345.1 of Claviceps sp. LM84 group G4. Lineage (NCBI taxonomy): Eukaryota > Fungi > Ascomycota > Sordariomycetes > Hypocreales > Clavicipitaceae > Claviceps > Claviceps sp. LM84 group G4. The sequence goes on from SRQH01000066.1 coordinate 2,087, forward strand.
CTGGCTCCGCCTCCAAGGCTTCTGCACCTTCTCCCTCACCTACGGCAACGCACCCGGCTCGCTCATCGGCGGTCTAGACCACATCAACGCCTCAGCACCCGTCATCGGCGCCTTCATCAAGAAAGTTGCGCAGCGCACCGGTTCACAGCGCGTAGACCTAGTAGGCCACTCCGAAGGCGCCCTCCAGGCACTCTACGTGCCCAAATTCGTGCCCGGTGTCGCGCCCCTTGTGGACCGCATCGTGTCTGTCGCGCCAGCCACGCATGGCACTTCCCTATCGGGACTATGGACACTGGTTCGTCTCCTGGGCCGTCGCGTTGAGGACAAGATCGAGGATGTACTAAAGAGATTTGGCTGTCGCGCCTGCGTGGATCTCGTTGTGGGGAGTCCCCTGCTGAAGCATCTAGCAGAGGGACCGATTGTGCAGCCGAATACTACGGTGACGGTGATTGCGTCGCGCAAGGACGTGTTTGTGACGCCGTCTGAGTCGGCGTTTGTGCGGGAAAAAGGGGTGCGGAATTTATTTGTGCAGGATGTGTGTCCGACGGATCGGGTTGGGCATTTTGGAATGGCGGTTGCGCCGAATGTGTGGCGTTTGGTGCGGGATGCGCTCGAGGGGGTTACTGGAGGGAATTTTACGTGTATTGGGGGGATTCCGTTGCTTGATGCTGGGAAGTTGGGCGGGGATGCGGCGGAGGAGGAGGTGGCGGAGATTACGGCGCTGGATAATAATGAGGGGACGGGTTCTTCTTGAGAATCCTTGGGGCTTTGGATGGGATGGGATGATTCATGTGCGGTATAGGGTACGGATCATGGGAATGGGAGAGGTCGGTCGGAATTGGAAATTGAATGGAGCATCAGATCAATGTCGCTTGGTTTGCGATTCTTGTTCATCATCTCCATTCTCTCCCGAGTCCTGTCATAGGGTCGGTCGCCTTTCGGATGGGACCCTTTTTCATCTTTGGTCACTCATTTCACACTGAGGCTGCTTGCTCCTCAGTCTCTTTACACTCGTTGAAACTTGAAAGCACCTAGGACAGTACCTATGTACAAAATGGCAAGTCTATTGGCGCTGGACGCAGGTTACAGGTACATTCTCTTCGGGATGGTGACCTGCTGCAGAGAATCGTTGTAAGGGAATATCGAGAAAATTCGTGTCAAAGGAGGCCATGAGAGCCATCTGTGTGAAATGCCGACGTGCCGCCAGCCCTGCCATAAGTGTTGCAAGGACGATGACGTTTCCTTGTTTCGCAGGTTGCTAGCAGCTTAGGTACTGGTCGGTTTCTTCGATCATCGACCCATCGACGCAGACTCACTCACTCACTCACTCACTCACTCACTCACGCTGCGTCAGGCGTCACAATCACGATGCGCCGCAGCGATCCTGAACCCCCGCTCAACGATCGATACCGGCGCCTATCGAGCATCACAATGTCTTGTCTGATCGCGACCAAAACAGCGAAGGTGGATCAACGAGGGGTCTCATTGGCTGCAGCGTGCTCAGCGGCAATGGCACGCTCTTAGAGTGTTCATGACTTTTTTGAAGTTTTGCAAGGGATGCATATCTGCTATGTTTACACGTGTAGACTAAGTACAGTACCTAATAAGGTCAGCGCCGCCCTCTCCGCCACTGCCATCCAAGGGGGTGTTGACCGGTCCTCTGCCTTATCCTCGTATGAGTCGGCGCTGGTATGAAGTCCGCCGGCCCCAATTGAAGGTGTTGTTGCTCCTGCGTCCTCGACGGAGGTTGTTGTTGCGCCGGTGAAGGAGAGAAATGCTGATCCTGCGTGAATTGAGGGTGTTGCTGTGAAGATGAAGGCCAGAAACGAAGATATTGCTGCTCTTGTACAGGCCGTAACTCACGGGCCGCCCTCTCCGCTCGTTCGGCCGTCTCTACTTGTGACTGGTGCAGCACGTCGGGTTAGCTGTTGATGGCGTTGTTGAACGACGAGTGTCTCCGTCTGCTGGCGTGCGTTCCCCTTCCTTCTAAGCGGCCTCAAGTTTGGCGTCTGTCAGATTGCCACAGTGTGTATATATCCTGATTCCTTTTCGACACCACTTGCCGCAGAACATGTTAGCCCTCCGGCAAGAGCAGACTGCAGTTATTGGTGTTAGACGCAATCTGGCTCTTGCAGCCGCAAGATACATGGTCTCGAGCGAGCGCTCGCACCGCAGCTTGTGAAGGACCAGGGATAGGTCATAGGATCTTGATGATCAGAAGGCTTGCCGACCGGCCGAGCGGCTTCAACGTCGTTGCGGTCGGTGAGTTCGTGCCAGACGCCTTCGCGTTCGGTCGACGCGCCACTAGCTTCCACGCTTTATGAACGACTGCTGGCTCACATATTCGTGGCGTCAGATGATTTATGAAGTGCTGGCAGTCGATGAACCGATGTACGTCGAAGTCCGTGGTCTTGAGCACGCTGCCGGTCTCCACGATGCTCATGATCGTATGGTAGTACAACAGCCCCATGCATGCAGTGTAGTCGTCGTTACAGACGCAATCGTCGCAGCAGCGGTTCTCGGTGTTCTCGGAGTTGGCAAGGACGGCGCAGTGCGTAAAAGGCGTGCCATCTTCACGGTGAGATGGTGCTCGAGAACCTTCAGAAGGCGTGGGAGCGTCTTCAACCATCTCACCGTGAGAACCGCTGCTGCGACGATTGCCGACGGTGATGGCGGTGATGACGGTGCGACGGCGGTAAGAACGTTGAAACTTGATGGTGGTGTTGGCGTGGGAAGGCTAGGTATGTGCATTGCCGGTACATATGCCAATGGTGCGGACTTTTGATAGAGATACCTACCTTGTACTCCGTAGTGCGGAGAAGTCAACTGCTGCACTTATGTAGGTGTAGGTACCTAAGAGTAAAAACTCTCGCGAAATGAGCCTAGAGGGCGCAAACGCGACGAGAGGCTATAATAAGTGTGCGGCAGCACTGAGCAGCCTTCAGAGTTTCAACTTATGTACTCCGTACTCGTAGGTGCAGACTCCACGGCACGCATGTGTTCAGGCCGATGCAACGGTGTCTTTCTCCTGGGACTCTGATGCACCTGGGCGGATGAGCAATGGGAGGGACGAGATAGCGCCCAAACTATATGTACCATGCATACTCCCTATGTACAACGATTATGATGGCCCATGGGTGAGTGGTACATACCCACCTATCATACAACAGTCCCGACTCGTAAGGACAAGCTGATGTAAAAGGATGTTGCTTAGTGGTTCTTGATTGCGCCGTACTGCCTTGCCTGCCACATTGAATGCATGCTCGCGATTCACTATCCCCCTTGTATGTATGTAATTCTTATTGTCTTGACCCCGTACGAGTAGTACGAATAGATATGGACTCCAGAGTGGTTTTCTGATTATCCCCTCTGTTTCTACCTACCTCCGCAGTCAGAAACAAAGAAGAAAGAAATAAGGATAGGTACTCACTACCGTAGGATGTGTGGTGTATCAAGTACGGAGAGGTACCTACATACCTAAGTAAGCACCATATTCCGGGCCCCCACGCCGCCGAGACGGCATCGTGGTCCATTGGGATCGGCAATGGAGTCAGACAGAGTCGACGCGACGGAGCTTTCCGCGGAGAAGATCGATAGCACGGACCTGCTATCGGCAAGGAATTATCATCGGATGAGAAATTCCTCCGCTCAATGACTTGCTGGGATGGCCTGGCTCGGCCTCCGAAGCGAATGAAAAAAAATAAAAAAAAAATACATATGTACGGAGTATGTATGTACATACCTAGAAAATGTTTTTAGAGTGCATACCTACCTATGTACCGACATCTACAGACTACAGACTCGTACATATGTACTATAATCCCGCGCTATGAAGTCTTGACAACAACGCGACGCGACATGCAGATGATGCAGGGAGGCCATGCAGGTAGGTAGAGAGCCATGATGCCATCATGCAGGGAGATGGACACCCTGCGCCCCGACGAAGCGGTACGAAACGAAATGGGGATGTGAGTGGGCGGGAGACGCGCTGCGAACGCGTGCTTGTCGTGCCCCTGGAATCTGGATGCATGCGAAATGCACATGAGACGAGACAATCGAGGTGCAGTATGCACGGAGTAAATATGCATGAACTTTGCGCACATGTGAGTAGGGGCTTTCGCCTTGTTACATCGGTCGTCATCGCACGCACTATGTACATCAATATGTAAGGTATGGGCCATGGCTGCGATGAGTGCTAGAGGCCTACATCATACCTCTCTATAGGTACCATGAACATCGTGGAGAATGAGCGGCTCTTCTTTTTACCTTTTTTTAACGCCTCTCCTCTACCCCATAGGTACCTAGATAATGTCTGAAATCCTGATACTACCTATGTACTCCGTATACATATGTATTAGGTTGGTCACATGACTCACATCATACATGTACCGCAACTCGCAAAGCTGGAGTTGACGTACCTGGTGCATATCCTCCGTCATCAAGGCAGGGATGTGACGGGCTTCTGAGATTAGTTGTTCTTCTCCATGACTCTCCCCTACATATGTACCTAGGTACATGCATTTACCTACATATGTAGGATGCTGCAAGCCTGCAACAGTAGGTACAGTGATTACGTATGGTCATTCGTGTCATCACCTTCTATGTACGGAATACATGCCAGTTATAATAAGTTGCAACGTGAAGATACCGTCCACCTGCAACAACGGCATCGACTCGCGATGAAGGCGGATTGGATTGGCCATCGCTGGACATACAGTGACTCGCAGCGTTCTGGCGTGACAAGTCACGACTCTCGAGCCACCATGACGTCGCTCTGACAACAGAAGCTCAATCGCATGAAGGACTGCACCTCGTATTTACAGAATGCCTTCATTCACGAGAACGAGAACCTTGACAAGTTGTTGTTTTCCATGTAACACGATATGTATAATAATATAGTTCATGCCAATATTTCCCATGGAAGTTGCCAGATAACAATTTTCATGTACATACGGAGTAGTTTATGCTAGGTACCTATGTACCTACCTCATATTCATATTCTTATCTCGATACGCGAGCTGATTGCAAAGGCCAAGGTTTACCGGAAAATAGCTCCTGTTTTGGGCGAGGGGCCGCGGTTGGAAGGAAATTCATCTTACAAGGATGAAAAGGCCAAGAGCCAGGGCCATCATCACGTTTTTCGTGTGACTTGTGTAGTAAGATTTTGTGTAGCTCCGTGTGTAAGAACCCCGCGGGCTGTGAAATTGGAGGGCTTTGTGAATGGTTTCTCTGCTTCCAACATGGCTAATGGACATTATTGTACAACACAGAATCAATACAGTATTACAGTCACTCCGTGGCTGCTTAAGCTGCAACTTGTTCGTAGGCATACCTAGGTAGGTACTTCGTACTTGCGGCGCGTCTATACTGGCACGACTTCAGCCTTGCGCTGCTCTGTGTCACATGTTTCAAGCACGCGCCTGTCTTGGCAAGTTGGTCGACTGGGATCATAAGTTCATAACTACATATAAGCATGGCTCAAGTCTTGACAGCATGTAACAGACTAAGCATGTTTTTTTAAAAAAAAAAAAAAATACGAAGTGCAGTGCTGCAGCTGTGTCGCGCAACTGCTCAGAGTTGTCCCAATCGGTAGGGCATGGCCCCATGACCATACTCGGTAGGTAAGGGAGGAGAGAAGGAAGAAAGAAGGAAGGAAAGGAGACGAAAAACAAGCGTGTAAAGAAAGGAAATCGAGAGAGACAAAACAGAGACAATAGTCAAACTAGGTACAGTAGCATGACGGTACGGAGTACCTTTGCGTGAAATTTTATTTTTGTCGCATACGGAGTACGAATAAGCCAAACAGGAAGGACATTTGGACGTTTCAAAAGCCACCGCCAGTCCTAGTTGAGACGAATTGCAAACCCGCACCTCTGTGGATACCTTTGCGACCTTGCACGGTGCACCTGACCATCAGAAGTTCAAATATCTAGACTTGGACCGTCGTCGTTGTCATCGTCGTCTGTTCATCTTCTTCTTCTTCTTCTACTTCTTCTTTCTCTCTCTTTTCTTCTTCTTTCCCACTTTATCTACGTGGTCTTCTCAAAGACTTCAGCCGAGGGATGGAACGGCAACGGTGGGGGCGTGAGGGGCGGCAGAAGAATGCAGAAAGGCACGAGAATGCGAGGAACACGACTTGCGGGGCACATCTGTACGCCAACGATTCTTAGTCGTTGTGCCTTGTTTTATGGAGACAATCTGATGCAGGAACATGGCGCTAGTGTTTCCAGTTGACAGGAATGTGTTTGCGAATGCAAGGGTGGGCCCAACCACGCCAGATCATTGGCCAGTATGATACATCCCTGCTCACACCAGAAGTCAACGGATTTGCGCATTCGGGGCGGGGAAGGCACGACTGGCGCGCGGGTTCCTCGGGCCCAAGTTCTAGCCAGCGACGATTACGCTACGGAGTATGTACCTACCTATGTACCTCCCTATGTAGGCAGGTATGTATGTGACTTATTAATCCGATGGCGATGCATGAATCAGAATGATACGAATAATGCCCCAGAGTCCCAGACCAGTGAAATGATGTGAAAGCAGTGATCCGCATGGCTCAAGTTCAGGTTCCACGACGGGGACGTTGGCCTTGGAAATCGCTGAGCATTCGTGCATCGCGGCGGCATGAACCAAAGGAGCTTCCGATCGGGAACTTGCTGCTTGGCTGCGAAATGGGAAGAGAAGGTGTCCGGGGGTGCGGCATACCGTAACCACGACTATGTAATCCCTGCCGCATATTTGAGCGGGGAGGGAAGGGGAAGCCTGAAGGCTGTAGGGGATGAATTGTGGTGCCGCCGCCATGCATGATGCAGCATGCAGACGGGAAAACAGGCTGTATCAGGCTGTACTATGTATGTAGGCAGGCTGTGACTTGTCCGTCATAGAGAGGCAATTAATTACCTATCGTGCCACGGAAGTGTCACGCTTCTCGACGTTTTCGCCATTTCTTCTTTTCACTTGTTGTAGGCCCCTCTTCCCAACAAGCCCCCCATTCCCGACTTACCCTCGCCTTTTTCCACCTTCTCACCCCTCTTGATGCGCCGACTGCGTCGCGACTTCCCTCTTTGCACGGCCTTTTTACATTCGTTTCGACTGCCTTGTTGGCGACTTTTACTCAATCCAGCATCCTGTGGATGTATGACCTCGCACGTCTTGTCATTTCTCTTCACCAATTCCATTCTTTTGTGAATTGTTGTGAATTGTTGCCGGCAAACCGTTGTCCAGCCTTTTGTCTTGGGAGGCATTCGGCTCAAGCTGCAGTTGCGTCAGCAGCACCCGAACAGTAGGTCGACTTCTCGATTCTCAATGTCCCCTGCACAAGTACAACCTGGGCACACTAGTTCTTGGGTTTGCCCGTGAGTCGTCCCAGATGTCGAGACTGGTTTCACGCGCAGACCGCGTTCGATCCTGACAACGACGCATCTGCTCAAAACTCATCTCTTGCTGTAGAAAACTGGGCACAATTTTCTACATATTTCTCGTGAGTCGTAGCCCTTGGAATTTCGTCCGATGCTAATTTCGGCTCCTCCTGCTACAGCTGTGCCTCCAACTTTACCCGTCGCTGCCAACAGGACATCCGAAACACGAATCGACCAGGGGCTTGTGAGTCGTGGTGCTCCGGACTTGCGTGCGCGATACAGAAAGCCCGGCCTTTCCCCGTATCTAGTCATTTACGAATGATCCGATCTATCGCGCCCGTTCTTCTTGGGACTCTTAATTGTTCTTGATCAGTGCCAACATATCTCGATTATTCGTTCTCAGCTTGCTGGCAACGCTTGACTTCTCTCCTTCACGCACGCTCTCTCAGCAACTGCTTCCTGGCACCCTTCGACGCAGCAGACGTCTCTTGTATGTGGCCCATGAATCCATCCTTTTGGCCGCTTCCTGTATCATGCCATTTTCAGCCTCGTTTCTTTCTGCTCTTGACCTTGACCGTGGTAGAGAAGAGTTAAGAGACATCGAATTTGTTCACGATTTTATATTTGCTTCATCGTTGAAGGGTCCTTGCAACCGGCAAAACTGACTTACTCTTCTAGTAGATTGGAACCTGTTATTATAGGGTTGCCTTGTCGTTCTTTACTTTCTCTACGCTCCTTTCAGGTCTACGATTATTTCCACGCATTTCGAACGCCTGCGCTAGCGCCAACGACCAAGCAGCACGTTCAATCATTTCTTTCACAGCATTTTCTTTTCTCGGTGTCTGTCGATATACGAACCATTTCTGTTTACTCTATTCGTCCGGTGTCTTGATGCGACATAAGATTCATTTTGAACGAAGCTACTTTCTATTCGCTCTGCGACAATCCATCGCACATTCTTTGAAACAAGATTGACGCAACTTTACGACGACGTCATTTTTAACGCACGAATTTTACACATTTATCACGTCAGCAGTCAAAGACTTGCACTCGTTCCATCCATCTACACAATTTTGACCATCAGGCCTTCATATAACAGCGCCATCATCGAAGCTTTCAGTCCGTGTGGGTATCGAGGCACGGATCTTGCTTACGTGTCCGAGTTCTTCATTATCTAGGCGAGCTGATTTAGAGTCCAATGAGTAAGGCATACAATGGAAACGATATGGATCCGTCCTACAACTCCCCCGGTTCCGTCAGAAGGGCACGGGAGCAAGCTCAGAGCATGCTGTATAGAGACCACAACCAACCGCAGCGGCCGCCACCCTCAATGAACTTCAGGCCAGTTGAAGCAGCACCAAGATCACGACCACTTCTCATCCAAACTGCACCACAGCCGAGACCGAGGAAGAGTGGACAACCTCATGGACCACCTCATGGACCACCTCTCAGATTCGAATCAAACCCGGAGCACAGAATCCCGAGACCAAGGCAGGAGCCACAATGGCCGCTTACTGGCCAGAGTGTCTCGCCTCCAGTCCATCCGGATTCAAATTGGCAGCCAAGGCCTCCAGAAAGACCCCAACAGATGCCTCGTAGGCCGCCGCGTCCCAGTCCGAGCCGCATTCCGTCAATGCTGGACCAGTCCCGTCCACAACAGCCTACCCCAAACTTTGTGTCGCGACCGACTGCGCCAGATTACTCTCACGACTCAACAGTGGACAGCTACGATGTATCAATCCCTTCGGGTTCGGGGAGTTCAGTTCGGCAAACCACATCGACTATGGGCACAATCCCGGACGTTCAAGTGCCTGCGCCTGCCCCTGAAAGTACATCGGCTGCAAACCTACGAAAAATTGCAGCTCTGGGGCCACCGCCATCCAGTCGGAGAGGAGCGTCAACATTCTACTCGAGCGCGTCCTACGTTTCTCCCATTGCAGAGGAGACACCTCGCACGAATCCACATGGACCCTTAGCATCTAGCGGTGCGATGCCCGATCAATCGCGCAGCGAGGCCCCCCGAAGTCACAGCCCCATGTATGAAGAAGCGTTCTATGAAGAGTCGTTGACAGAGAAAAGCCGAGAGTCTACTTTTGACGACTATGGCGATGAGAGCCAGTTGGTCCGAAGCGCGAGCCTGGGTAAAAAGGGAAAGCCTGCATTGGTCAACACGAAGCCACCCGGCCAAGGAGCGGTCAGTGCCGGCGAGGAGACTGGTTCATCCCTGCAGACGACGACAGAGAATGATCCCTATCTCACGCAAGGGACAAGCTCATCAGAAACCATCCCGGCGTTGAGAAACCTGTCGAGGTCACACAAGGATACTGCACATGGCGAATCGATTTCATCTGACGCTATTTTGAAAGCGTTTGCAGCCGCAAGCTCATCAGATGTGAAGGAATCCATTCCCCTTGCGGATGCTCCCCGCCAGCCTCGCCGTTTGTCGGCCATGAGACGCCCACCGCGCCTTGACATGGATGCCGTTCGTGCTGCAGAGGCGAGGGGCAGTCTTACCAGTCTGCCGGATCTAATACTTCGTGCCACCAGGCTCGCATCCATGATTGACAAGGGAAAGCGCCCCGCTAGTAGGCTTGATGCACTTGATGCATGGACCAGCAGTGAGAAGGGTGAGTCAAATGAAGAAGCATTTGTGATTTTGTCTTCCTTGGAAAGTTTCTAACATGATGGGGTTTGGATAGATGAACGACACAAATCTGGCTTCTCCGACATGTTGGCAGCCTTTCCTCCTCCGGTCCACACCCCTCGCAACAATGTTGCCAGCCGTCTCTCCTGGCTTAGAGGCAGCGGTTGGCCGGGTGTCAAAGGTCAAGATGGACCGAGTCACTCTCGAACGCCCAGTGGCCAAATGGTGGCCAAACCAAAACGTCGGTGCTGTGGACTCCCAATCTGGGCCTTTATCCTTTTGGTGATTTTGGCGCTTTGCATCATTGCGGCTGCTGTCGTTCTCCCCCTGGAATTCTTTGTATTCAAGAACCTCGGTAGCAGTGACGATAACAACACACCACAGCCAAGCTTGAGCCAATGTCAGCAAACATTGCCGTGTTTGAATGGGGGCCGCAGTCTTTTTGCACAGGACAAGTGCTCCTGCATCTGCACGAACGGGTTCACGGGCCCAACGTGTGGAGATGGCGGCTCAACTGGCTGTGCCATGACAGACCTTGTGTCCATGGACGGGCAGTCTCACATCCAGAATGTGACTCTTGGACGAGCTATACCTCGATTAATTGCGGGAGCTAACCAGAATTACTCTGTGCCACTCTTTGGAACTACGATTCTGGCCAGATTTAACGCAGGAAACCTCTCATGCATTGCCCAGAACTCATTGGTCACGTTTGATGGTCGCTCCACCAGGCTTGGTCAGCCAACCGACGAGGTGGACGATTTGAGCGATAAGCAAGCCAACATGGTGTCAAACGCGGACCTTGAGCACTTCCCGCCGATCTCAGTTCTCAGTCTGACCCGGCCAGTCAGCACAGGCGAGGAAGGTCCACAGGGAGGTGCAGGAGTCGCAACACCAGCGACATCGATCAAGGCGACAACAACCAGCTCACCGGGGTGGGCGCCAGCCATCACGCCCAATTCGCCAAACTCTTCTTCCGAAAAAGAGTTGCCCCAGACGCTCGTCGTTGACACCGGGTCAGCCGCCACGAGAAGATCCAATCCTACTACGCCTGCGTTTCAGGTCACGGAAGAAAAGGCCGACTTTGCTCGCGTGGCCATGCTTTACATCTTGCAGGAGGGATCTGTTGAGAAGGCTATCTCTGCGCAGGGGGAGCTGCAGCAACTATTTAGCAGGGTTTCGAGGAGCAAAAAGGAACGGGGGATGGAAGTGTCGGTCCTTGAGGCTTCCAATCTGGACCTGGGAAGTGGGTACAATATTAATATGGTGGACTTGACAGTCAACGTGGGGAAGGGGGCTGTAGGACGAGGAACGATTAAAGCGCGGCATGTGCAGAAGTCTTTATTAGCTTAAACAGGGAAAGAAGACATCTATTTGAACTTGCGCGGCTTTGCGTGACTTTTCTATCTGCTTTCGCCTCTTGTCTGTCTTGTTCAAGTACGAATACGATTGGAGCCCTGATGTGTCGCACTTCTAGCTAGATGGAGACTGGAGTGTATGAACATGCGTGATTACAGACATCGATGATCGCATCCAGGTTCAGGTCTCCGCCACCTGAAACTTGTGCCTGACATGCCTATCAGGTCACTTATTGGACTCGTCTTAACCACCGCATCTGCCTCGTTCATTGCCATCATCATCAGAGTGCCATGTCTCCCACCCGACGACGCACTGATATCTTTTATGGTGTTTTCTCAGTGTGGATCTCCCATTTACAGGTTTGGTTAGCTGGCTGCATCACATTCTAAAGACTCCGAATTTTGTATCTCCGCGTTTGATATGGTTGCGTCCGCCGAGAGCGGCTTGGAGACCGAGGCCGAGATAGCGACGGGTGTGTTGGGGGGGGATGATGCCGTCGTCCTGTGGGGGAGGAAAGGAGAAGTTAGACAAGATATATTCTGAGAGAAGAGAAGGAAGAAGAAGAAGAGAAACTTCACAGGGGGGCTGAATCGAAGAAGGCAAACCCATGAAGGAGGAACGAAAAAGAAAGCGAAGTGTGTCCCAAAGAGCAGCAATCCATATCTCCAGGACCACCAACAAACATACCCAAAGTCTAGCCGACGAAAAGGTGGCCTCCGTCTCAGCCTCAATTCTGCCCCTCAAATCCCCCTCCGGCGCACTCTTGTTCTTCGGGCCGCCACCCACCGTCTCCATCACGGTAGCAAGCTGCTCACTCCCCATGACACCAACGCGTGCATTCGGCCACATCCACAAGAAGCGCGGCCCATACGCCCTCCCGCACATGCCGTAGTTGCCGGCGCCGTACGAACCCCCCACGACGACCGTGAATTTGGGCACCGTGGCACATGCCACCGCCGTGACGAGCTTCGCGCCGTGCTTGGCAATGCCCTCCCTCTCTGTGGCGCTTCCGACCATGAAGCCCGATATGTTCTGCAGAAAGATGAGCGGAATGCCGCGCTGGGAACAGAGCTGGATGAAGTGTGCTCCCTTGAGGGCCGAGGCTGAGAAGAGAATGCCGTTGTTGGCGATGATGCCGATTTTGTGGCCGTAGATGGACGCGAAGCCCGTGACGAGGGTGGTGCCGAAGTCGTGTTTGAATTCGGAGAATTCGGAGCCGTCGACTATGCGGGCGATGACTTCGCGGATGGGGATTGGTTGGCGGAGATTGGGGCTCGCGATGCCTAGAAGTTGTTCGGGGTCGTGGATGGGTTCGAGTGGTGGTGGTGGTGGTGGTGATGAGGATGAGGATGAGGCTGGAGGAGAACAGGGGGAAGAAGGCCAGTTGAGGTTACTGATGGATCGGCGGGCTAGAGTAATGGCATGGGCATCATCGACGGCTAGATAGTCTGTCACGCCAGATACAGATGAGTGCATCTCCCCGCCGCCGAGATCCTCCGCGCTGACTTGTTCGCCCGTGGCGGCCTTGACGAGGGGTGGCCCCGCGAGGAAGATGTGACCTTGGCGTGCTACGATGATGGACTCGTCCGACATGGCGGGCACGTAGGCGCCGCCGGCGGTACAGGGGCCCATGACGACGGCAATTTGGGGGATGCCCTGCGCGGACATGCGGGCTTGGTTGTAGAAGATGCGCCCAAAGTGGTCGCGGTCGGGGAAGACGTCCGCTTGGTGAGGGAGGTTGGCGCCGCCAGAATCGACGAGGTAGATGCAGCTATTATTTGCAATATGTTTGCGCCTGGTTCAGTATTGTACGTAATAGGACTTCGTAGTAGACAAGGGGGGGGGGCGCATCACCAAAGAGGCCAACCAAGCAACGCTGCTACACCAAACTAGGAGAAACGGCATGCAACAAAACAAAGAAAAAAAAGGAGAAGAAGAAGCAGCAACGTCCGACGAAAATGGGGATATGTAGTAGAAAACGAAAAGAAAAAAAAGAAAAAAAAAGAGGAGAGCTCACGGAAGTTGATTCTCCTCCGCAACAGCCTGCGCTCGAAGATGCTTCTTCACCGTAATGGGATAATACGTTCCCCCCTTGACTGTGCTATCATTCGCGACAATCACACAACGAACGCCTTCAACGACGCCCACGCCTGTGATGATTCCCCCCGCGGGGACATGCGCCTCCGGATACAGCTCATGGCCCGCCAGGGGAGACAGCTCTAGAAACGTGCTGCCGGGGTCAATGAGGGCGGTGATGCGCTCGCGCGGGAGCATCTTATTGCGCGCGAGATGCTTCTCGCGGGCCTTGTCTGGGCCGCCGCGCTGGGCGGTGCGCGTAAGGTCAGCCAGTCGGGCAGTCAGGGCGGCCATTTGTGAGGCATTCTGGCGGAACGAGTCGGAGGAGGGGTCGATGGCGGTGGGGAGGCGCGAGAGGGCGGCGGCGTGGTGCGAAGGGGTGAGGTTGGCGATGGTTCGGGGGCGGGGCGACGACGATGATGGTGATGGTGATGGTGATGATGATGATGATTGTGAGGGGATTGTGCGGCGTGTTAGGATGGGGAGGAAGCGTTGGCGGAGGACCGGATGTGAGGAGCTCGAGAGGGACATGGTGTGCCTTTGGAACTTGTTGTGAAAGAAGCTGACGAGGGGCTCATTTGGAACTTGAAGGAGAATAGAACGGAAGTTCGTGAGACAGGTTCGTGGGATGTACTGGTGGTATGTAGGTGGTTGGCGGTTGACGAGGGATGATGCAGCTCGGGCCAATTGAGCCGAGCTCAGACTCTGGGGTAGGTACTATGTACTTACCTACCTAGGTTAGGTGTAGGTATGTATGTACATACCTAAGGTAACAGGTACCTAGGTGGCCCCAGGGACCAGGGTCCAGGGGTATAAACCGGGGTCATGAACCGTTGCAAGCCGCATAAAGCCGAGATCACGGACCGTCACTGACTACAATGCCGCGGCAAGCCAGCCTCGGCTTGCGCAAAGACGAGTCGGAAGGCGGCATGAACGATTCCTTTTTCTTACTCCTCACATCACGAGTTTGTTTTTCAAGCCATCCACAGACTTTGATTTCTGGCAAATAATCGATAGTTCTCCTCTGCTCCTCTTTCCGACTTCTGCGACCTGGACAAGACAAATTGCTCCTCGCTTGTCTTGACCATCAACGAGCACAACAACGCGACGGCTACGACGGCCGATGACAGTAACGACCATGGCCGCTACGAGGCTAACAGGGCGCTTAGCAGGCCGTCTTACAAGACGCTTGACAGGGCGACTCCTGGTGGGCAGAGCGGCAACGGTTGGCACACAGACAAGACTTCAGTCATCGATCCACCCCCGAGGCTTTGAAGCACCAACAAGCGATGAACTACAAGAGCTGCGTGAGCGGGTACAGGACTTTGCGCGGCGCGAGATTCCCGAGACGGTAGCAGCACAGGCAGACAAGAGCAACAGCTTCCCAGAGGGCATGTGGGAGAAGCTCGGATCGGCGGGACTCCTCGGAGTGACGGCGGATGCAGAGGCGGGCGGACTGGCGATGGGATACGCGGCGCATGCGATCGTCATGGAGGAACTATCTCGGGCGTCAGCATCAGTTGGGCTCAGCTACGCAGCGCACTCGCAGCTGTGTGTCAACCAGCTGCAGCTGCATGGCACTGCCGCGCAAAAGGCCCAGCATCTGCCGGATCTGATTGCCGGTCGCTCCATCGGCGCGCTGGCCATGTCCGAGGCCGGCGCCGGGAGCGACGTTGTCAGTATGCGCACCACCGCTACTCGCGTCTCTGGCGGCTTCGTCCTGCGCGGCTCGAAGCTGTGGATCACCAACGGGCCTGAGGCGGATTTGGTCGTCCTCTATGCTAAGACGGACCCTGGCGGCGGCTCCCGCGGCATCACCGCCTTCCTGGTTGATACCACGACCGACGGTTTCCGCTGCTCGCGCAAGCTCGACAAGATGGGCATGCGCGGGAGTCCCACGGGCGAGTTGGTCCTGGAAGACGTCTTTGTGCCGGATGACCAGGTGCTCGGTGCCGTGGACAAAGGCGTGCGCGTCCTCATGCACGGTCTAGACCTTGAGCGCCTTGTTCTCTCTGCTGGGCCTCTCGGCATCATGCAGGCTTGTCTCGACGTGACCCTTCCCTACGTCCATCAACGGCGCCAGTTCGGCGTGCCTATTGCTCACAATCAGCTCGTTCAGGGCCGCCTGGCTGACATGCACACTAAGCTGCAGGCGTCGCGGGCCTATACATATGCCACTGCCCGTCAGGTCGACGAGCAGGGCGTTGTACGCACCGAGGACTGCGCCGGTGCGATTCTTTATGCCGCTGAGAGGGCCACTGAGTGTGCTCTGGATTGTATCCAGCTGCTGGGTGGGATGGGCTATGTGGAGGAAATGCCCGCCTCGCGGCTGCTAAGAGAGTAGGTTTTTTTTTTTCCTATTCTGCACCTCTTTTCTTTTCGCGAATTGTTTTTTTGCGTGTATATCTTTCCATTCTGACTCTTCGCTAATTCGTTTCACAGCGCGAAACTGTATGAAATTGGGGCGGGCACATCGGAAATCAGACGTATTGTAATTGGTCGGGCTTTCAATAAGCAATATGCCTCGTCTTGATGAGTGTCGCGGACGGAAGAAGCTCGCATTAATGATGAAGCGGTGTCCAACTTCTTATGCGACACACAGTCGCAATCGAAACATGGCATTCATATTCCGTCATGCCAGTGTCTCGCAAGGAGGATGCAAAGACATCTAAAATGGGCCTGGCGCATGAAGCTATGTGCATATGTACATATATGTACTGTAGCAAGCATCAAGACTAGGTACTGTAGGTATCTGGGCAAAAGGCAATCAATACCTAGACACTTGCGCATATCCCAATTCTCATTTTTCATAGCACTAGATTTTGCCAGTACTGTTGTCCCGATTTGTACCTTGGAAAGGACATTTCGTCTCAGACCAACGTGAAAAAGTGCTGCGTCCGCGTGACCTCCCCCCCCGGATGACCGTCCGGGTACTCCGTCGTTTTCGGGCCCGGCGGAGACGGTATGAGAGAGACGCACACAGGGAGGCTGCACCAGACACTATATGTCACCGGATCGATACATATTTGCCGCTTTTTTCCTTTCTTCTACTCCCACATGTGCTCTTTCTTCTTTCTTCTCCTCAGTACCTATGTATCATTGTATAATGTAGGTAAATATGTATGTACATACCCTTGTCCACGATGCTGTTGTGCTTTCTCCCTGTCTCTCCCCACAGACCCACGCTCCACCCGCGGTTTTCCCCCGGGCGCTTCGCAGAATCATACTCCGTAGGTACATACATACATACATATCCATGTACGGACTCCGGAGTATGTACGGATATGTACATGTACAAATGAATCCTGCTCCAGAGTGCATGCATCATCTTGATCCCTGCATGTTGGATAATGATTATGTATGCCCAGCCCGGTATGCTTGGTCCGGCTGCTTGATCCGGGGAACTTTACGACGGCGCACCACCTGGCCTTCTTCGTAGATTGTAGTTCGTCTGGCTTCTTACCTGGCCAGACTTCTTTTGCTGGCTCTTCTCAACAAATTGACAGCTCTGCTTATCACGACGACGAGTGGCCGGGGCCTATAGGTACATACATACATATGTACATGTCTCATAGGTATGTAGGTACATAGGAGGTATGTACCTACTCCGTATGTCGATTGTCGACGGACCCCGTATCGGACTCCACAAGTTGCAACAGCCCTTCCCCGCCGGCCCCGCCATCGGGCACTGCGAGGCTCTTGGCGCCAGGCGGTGCTTTGCGGCTTTGGGGAAAAGAAAGTGGAGACTAATAACTTTAGGGGAAGGGCGTAGAAGGGGGGTGTGTGCATTTAGCTTTGCCGGAAGCTCGAGGGGTGAGGATTCAGGAAGCGCCGTTGTCGCCACCTTTGCGCCGGAACGGTGAACCCACAACGGTTATTTCTTGGATGGAATATAAACCCTCCAACGGCCAGAGTCTTGTCATAGACGTGACTTGTCTTTTCCAATTCTTAAATTCTTCCGTGCTTATCCTCCCTGATTGCTAACGTCATCTATCGGCCGCTCTGTCTGTGATTTTGTGGTCAGCAAGAATTGTACTCTACTCGATTCCACTCAAGGCGTCTCGTGTAAACCCGACGGACAACTTAGACCACCACCAAAGAAGAAGAAAAAATACCCCCGAGAATCCCACCAAGTTTTGAGGAAAAGAAAGACGACTAGTTGAATTTTCACATACATCGCCACACATTCACAATGCCCGGCCGACCGAGCATCACCCCCATCCTGCGACAAGCCCTCCGGCGCACCGCCCTCACGCCCCGATCCTCTCTATCCTCTCCAGCCTTCCTGGCCTCGTCCTCGTCCTCGTCCTCTCGCCGCGCCCTTCACAATGTGCCCCCCCGACGCGACAAGCCCGGCCACTACGCCCGCACCGATTCTCACATTGAGGTTGAGCATCCCGATGAGAGGGATCTACCCTCCAGCCAGCCTGTACACGGCACCGGCGGACAATTCGTCAAGCCTACCCTACCGAGTTTCTCTCTGGATGGGCGCGTGGGGGTCGTGACGGGAGGAGCTCGTGGTCTGGGCCTTGTTATGGCGCAGGGCATGGTGTTTTCGGGAGCAGATGTTGCGCTGGTAGATATGAATGGTGAGTATTTTTGTTCGCTATCGCTTTACAAAACCTTTTCCAGACCAGAGGGCTACGGTTTCTTTTTTTTTTTTCTCTTTTTTTCTTTTTCTTTTCTTTTGCACATCAAAATTTGATGAAGCTAACTGAAGAGGTTTGTAGAGGAGGAGGCGCAGAAGCAGACAAAGTTGCTCATGGATGCGTTTACGAGGGAGAATCCTAATGCAGAGCGGTACGTGGTGTTCTATTTTCCCTGGCCGTTTTTTCCCGTTATTTTATTACTGGTTCTGTAACTCCGGTGGCATCAGTGAGCGCGCTTCTTTACTGACATAAATCTGGCGCACAGCATCCCCAATGTCACAGCCCACTACGCCGACGTCGCCGATCCCGACTCCGTCGAAGCTTGCATCGCAGACGTGGTTCAGCAGCACGGCAAGATCGACCACCTTGTCACCTCAGCTGGCTTTACTGAAAACTTCGAGGCCGTCAAGTACCCCATTGACCGGATGCGCAAGCTATGGGCGGTGAATGTGGACGGCACGTACCTGTTTGCCACGTCGGTCGCGCGGCATCTCATGGCGCGGAATGCGCCCGGGAGCATGGTCATGATTGGGAGCATGTCTGGTGCGATTGTCAATGTTCCGCAGCCTCAGGCGTAGGTTCTTTCAGCTTTTTCTTCTTCTTCTTCTTCTTCTTCTTCCTCTCCTTCTGTTTCTCAGTCTTGTTTGCCCAACTAACAATGCCGTTTTAACAGACCCTACAACGCCGCCAAGGCTGGCATCCGCCACTTGGCCGCTTCGTTGGCCGTCGAATGGGCAAGCGCTGGCATTCGCGTCAACTGCATCTCTCCCGGATACATGCTAACAGCTCTGTACGTTGAAACCCCACTGCGTTTTATCTCATCCTATTTCACCTCTCGGCAGCGTGATCTTGTTTCCTAACATTATCTCTGCAGTACCGAAAAGATCCTCGACGAAAATCCCGACCTCAAGCAGAAGTGGACTTCCCTCATTCCCCAGGGCAAGATGGGCCAGCCGCAGGACCTCATGGGCCCTGTCACGTTCCTCCTCTCCGACGCATCAGGCTACGTGACTGGCGCGGATATCCGCGTCGATGGCGGATACACCGTCACATAAGAGACGTTATTCTCGCAATGATAAGTGGCCCCTTCATCACAGCAAGGGCGACATCAAAAATAATACTCGCAGCATGTGCTGTGTTGTAATGTGTATACGTTGGTCGGCTGTGTATACACCTGGATTTGTTACAGTCACACCATGACAAGGTGGCGATGAGATTTTTTTTTCGTTGCAATCCGTCATCATCAAAGCGCATTGCCCCTCGCGAAAGCGGGTCAAGGGATTTCTCTGGAGCTTCATAAAAGGGCGTTGTAGTCTGTGGGGGCCGATCTGCATCCATTTCAGACACGGCTTGTCTTTTCTTGTGGAATAGTCATGATATAATCGCACATGTATATGTACATATGTACGTACATACATACATACATTTAATGTACATGTCAGCTGCTCGTAGAATACCTAATACTCGGTCTTCTTTGTTTCTTTTTTTCTTTGCATCTCGTCACATGTCTTACTAGAATGGGACTCTTGCGAACGCCTTGCGAACGCCGTCTGCCTACGGAGTATGTACATAGGTACCAATTCGACGTCGCAGATTTCAAATCATAGGCATTGTATAATCTTAGAGTGTCAAATGAAGAGACAAGGTGACTCGGGCAAGTTCCTTCGTAACATGTAGCATAAAATTCCGTCTTCCCGGTCTTCTATCCTGCCGCCCACGATGCTACATACCTAGTCGGTCAGTCCGGTGAAGATGGGCGCGTCGCAAGCTGCTTACGCCCAAGGCACTGTGGATGGACACTGTGGCACGGGATGTGTTCCTGCCAACGCATCTGCAGCCAGATTTGCACGCTTTGCGACTGGCTCTGGGGCCGTTGCTGTTGGGAAGCAGCGTGGGACAAGACCACACAAGATGAGGGAATGAGGAAATCATGACATGCCAACCCGGACGGCCCAAGTTTCGGCAATTACCCATTTTGGTCCGTGTGCGCTGGCGTTGTCTGCGCTGCCTGACCCGGCCGAAGCATGCGCGTGGTGTAAGAAAAGGCGAGCGGCTATCAGAAGAGGTCAGAAAGGGCATCCATGATCCATCTCAAGCGCCTTTGCATGGGTCGGGCAATTCACAACAAGTTGGGCCGGACGACCCATGCTCTTTCTCGCTGTCTGTCATGTTTGTCTGGTTGCTACCAAAAGCATATTGGCGGGAGACCAAGAGGAGGAGCAAAAAGACAAAAGCCCGACTCGTAATGTGGCGCTCTGTCGTCATGCTTTTGCTCATGCATCACCCGCCTCCTTGTCGCCAATCGGCGGCATCTTGCTCTATCGGAGACGAGACACGGGCCAGGCCGGTTCGTCGTTCGACGCGGTGGAGAAAAGAAATCGAGGGCGGGATCGAGGCAATGTTGGCAAAGCGACGCGTCACAATCTGAGCTGGACATGCGGGCACCAGGCCGAGGGCGTCGTCAGAGGGTTTATGCGAGAAGGACCAGCCGGACGGGGATGAGAGCCGAGCTGTTGTTGAGGAACGTTGCGGTCCAGACCAGAGTTCTGGACCCAGATGTCATGCAACACGATACTTTCATGAACAGCGTGATGTTCTTGTGAGAGGCGTGTGCCTGAGGTATTTGATGCGTTGGAAGGGGAACGAGGCAGCTCACGCACCTCTCCCGTGTTGTCGGTCCAGACAGGCAGGCTGAATACACACCGGCCGGCGCTTGGAGCCGTCGACGGCTCGTCATACGATGGCGACACACCACAGGCCTGTGTCCAGACTCCAGAGTCCTGGACTCCTGACCATGTTGTTGTTGTTCTTGTTGTTGTTGTTGTTGTTGCTTGATGACGAACCGCTCGCGACTCACTGCTGGAGCCTGGCATGACGGAAGGAAACCCAACGAACACCCCGCGCTTGGATGGCGATCATCCGAAGTACAGGTGTTGGGCAGCTGGCGGCCTTTGCGCGCGGCTGCGTTGGCCCCCCGCGCTTTCCTGTTGGTCACGGACTCACGGATGGGTTCATCTATTCTTGACTCTGCTATGCTTCGTTCCTTCCTATCGTTCTTTCCAAAGGGGCTCATCGTCGCAAGTACTCCGTACAGCCAGAAGTACATACATAGGGCTGAATGGTTGCCTCGCTCTCCGGATTGATCATTGCGCCCGGCCTTGCGCACCCCTTTCCCCGGGTTGTCCCTTGGGCCTTGGCTGGTCTCCGGGTTGCCCTGACAGGCGCTGCCTTGTTGGCCACGAGACCGACCATGCGGCGCACCCTACTGTACCTACGACAATACCCCCCTTTCCGTCTCTACGTTGCATGCCGCCTGTACCTTGCCGGCTGGAAATGCACCGCGTCTACCGAGGTCAGCTTGTGACGACGTGTGCGACGTCCGCGGCGCAAGTGGCAGATGAATCGTCCGGTGTGCTCCTTCCACGATCCGCCGGTCTCCAGCAATACCTGTAACAGGTACCCAGGGAAAGGAAGGAAGGGAGGGCGCAGGTGGAAGGGAGAGGGCGAAGTTGACAGGCTGTCACGGCACAACAGCTGGAGGCTGGTCTGTCTGACACCACTTTTGGGGCGTGTGATGCGCTATGGTGCGGATGGCCAGCTGTTGCCAGCCTCGCCCCGTGCTTGACAGCTTGGCTTGATATTGTACCTAATGTAGTATCTACATACCTACCTACCTACCTACCTATGTACTGTAGGTCCTAACGTACTTAAAGGCCTGGCTTCCCAAGTTCCCAGCTGCCAGCATCAGCATCTCCACTCTTCGTCCACGCGCCTCACCACCAGCCGCACTCCAGCCGACCATCGCCGCCTTACCACCAACTCCTCCGACCCGTCACCGAACCTTTTATCACTAATCCTTCTGTCGCCAACGTCTCAAAGAGTCAACCACGACCACCAACATCGGCCACCGTCACCAACCACCCAACCGCCTTGTCTCGCGCGCCGCGGCAATTGAAAATTCCTCCTCTTCTCGACTCGTATCTGTCGCGCGGCGCTCTCCCTCGCTTACCTAGCGACGACAACAACTGCCTTCCACAAACACTAGCCATCGTCAGGCCTGCACGATCTATTGGCGCTCACTTTGCGCCTTGGCCTTCGCCTTGGCCGCCGCCTCGGCCTTTGCATTCGCTTCCAGCGTCCTTGTGTCGTTTACTCTCCATATCTACTACTACTTGTTCTTTTGGGCGGCTTCCCTCGCTTTGGCCACCATGACCGGCTGCAGCTAGACATAGTGTCACAAGGTGCTGAGAGTTGCATTTATCTTGATTTCTTTTTTGTGTTTTCTTCTTCTTTTCGTGTATTACTAGGTTTTGGTAATACGATAGACTCGCATTGTATCGCTTGTCCGAGCCTCAGCTGCTGCTGCCAAGATGGACTCGGGTGTAGCCATGATATTACCCAAAGGTATTGTGGTGAATACAAAGACCATATATCAAGAAGTCGCCAGCTATCCTATCGTTCCGGCTACCAAGATATGGGAATATTGGCATGGTACGTTGCCTCTTCCCCCCGCGCCCAAGAAATTTGGAGAAGAGTTGGCTTATGCAGTGCTGGCTGCCCTTGGCCTTGTAACTTACAAAACCTTTTTGCGTCAGTTTATACAACAACAAACAAGAAACTCAAAGATCCTACAGCCCGCCGACTCGAAAACTTTTGGTGGCAGGTCTGGGGTAGTGATCGCAAGTTTCTGAGCGGCCGCGTACTGGCCAACATGTACGAGAACATTTCCGTTGGTCGCGCATTTGTTCCCCTACATGGACCCGCCAATCGCTGGGAAGGCCCTGATGTGAGTGTTTTCCTTCTTCTTTTGGCTCGGACCTCTTGCTCCTAGGCTTCTTTGTTGCTGACATTCGACTTCCAGGTTCCACCTCTGACCAAACAGCTCATCGTCGCACACATCAATGGCAGGCAAAGCGTGACCCAGAATCGTCCGGAGCCCCCCCGAACGAAGTCGAACCAGCTGGCCGTGCGAAGCATGTCAGGAAGTGCATCGAAACCTCCACCGTCGCATCCGATCCTCAAGAAGTCTCGGAGCCCCAATGCTCCCGGGCCCCGTCCAACCGCTCGGTTTGCGTCTCCTCCGGTATTTGGCCGTGAGGATGCAAAGGAGAGGCATGCTGGTTCATCAGCAACCACAAATACGTCCATGACGTCAACCAAGACGAGGCCTGCGGCGCAAAGGCTTCTCCCAGCTTTTACGTCTCCAGCGCCATCCACCACCGTGACGACGAAGCAGACGGCGACAATGATAACGCCCACGCCAACGCGTCCAGCCTTGGGTAGAAAAGGCAGTCATCGCCAAAGCCACACCGTCAAGGCTAATGCTCAACGTGCTCAGCTTGCGGTAGAAGCTCCGTCGAAGCCGGCTAAACCACCACAGAATGGAATAGCCCTACCAGAGCACTCGACGGGTTTTACAGGATCTCGGTCGCGGGCAGTTAAAAAGGACAATAGCGCGCAGACAAGTGCCCAGCCTAAGCTCAGTGCCAAGGCAGCAGGCAAGCAACCAGAGGTGGCGAGACCAGTCAGCAGCGACTGGTCCAGAATACTACCACGAAAATTGTCTGGATTGTGGTCACCTGCTTCCAATCGATCCATCCCAATGGCTCGAACTGACGCAGACAATTCGTCCGGCACTCGCTCCGTCTCCGACTCTTCGTCTTTCCTCGCCCGATCCCTGACTCAGAACGGCCACGGACGCAGGACCTCGGTCCAGAGTCTGTTCACGAGCGCAACCACGACAACCACAAACGTTGCAGCCCAAGGACAGATTATAGACCAAGGCGGGTCTCTGCCGGTGTCTAGGCTTCACGATAGCCAAGCAGGACTCGCCGGCTTCGCTCCTCGTCCGCTGGCCGCTTCCATGAGAGAGTCACGCATGGTAGCCACTCAGCCCAGCCAGGGCGCCAGAGTGCCCATGGGCAGGACTACGAGCCAACTGAGGCTCCTGCTGGAGCGAGAAAACTCGCGTCCTGGCGACAAGTCTCGTTTTGCTACCTAAGTCCTGAGTTTAGCGTGTGTACTTGTGCTGATTGCTGTTCCTATCTTTTATTGATTTTCTTATGTACTCATGCTCCGGCGGAAATCTAAAAGGGTAACCCCGAACTCCTTCAATCCCATAAAAACAAAAGGGGAACGGAAAGCGTGCGAAATGTGTTTCGGGGGGGTTTTTTTTGGTGTCTATCTTGACATCTGTTCAATTCTTCAATATTTCTTGCACTTCTGCTCATCTTACCATGGATTTGTGTACATGTAGCGCAGAGACATACATTCTTCTCTTCTTCAGCCGCCTTTGTTGGACTTTGTTGGAGAGACCGGGCACCGAAACGCCGTGCGAGGACCAGTCGCACGCCGAGCCGATGCCCGGTCTGTCGAATTCCCTTCTTGCAGCGGCAGCGACGGGGTCTATCTTCTTTGTTTTGATTATTACTTTTGCGCGATGGCGTCTGGCGGCGAGGGCAGCTCAGCTTTGAGTGGTGAGAGGTCACGTCACGTCTCTGTCAAATTCAATCAGGTTGGGATGGGGTGGTGGGATACCTGGGATACCTGGTTGACTACCAACCTACGGGGTATCTTGGTTCTTGACACGTAATACAATGGTGCTTCTATCACATGTGCCAACCTTTTTGTTTCTTCTTTTTTTTTTATGCTCTTAGAACGTGTGCTTACTGCTGATCTGTCAGTTTTCTTTTGCGCTTACTCTTTACGTGTGCCTCGGTTCGGTTTCTTTCGTGCTCGCACAACAGTGCCAGACCCCCTTCCCGTTTCTTTTGTGCTATTAGAACATGTGACAAAATCGGTCAAGTTTCTTTTGCGCTTTTATTACAGTGCCAATGAAACAGTCTCCTTTGCGTTTTGATAACAGTGCCAAAAGTTCAATTTCCTTTTGCGCTGCCATTGCCAGTATATTACAGTCCAGTTTCTATGCTGTCATAGCATGACCATGTGTCAGCAGCATTTTCGGTCCTCTGGTGTGCGTCTACCTATAACAGAGGCCAATGCTTTCAATTTCTTTCTTGTTGCTGTCTAACATATCCCATTCAGTCTTTCGTGTTCCATCACCTTCGAGCCCGTTTTCGTCTGGGCAAACCTGAGACAAACGAGTACGTACAGTAATAGAGTTGGCTCTTGTACGAAAACCCCGCATTTTTCAAGACGTGGTGTTGCGCGAGCTCTAAGCTCTTTTGTAAAATAAAATAAAAAACCACGGTCAACAGTAACTTGGTAATTAGTTAGTAGATATTCAATGAATATAGACCATGAACTCTCTTGGGCAAAGTACAAAACGGCACCGGTCCTGTTCTTCGAGAATGGAGGCCGGGCTCACGCCGGGTACGTAGAGCTATCAAGTAGGTATGTAGGTACCTAACCCTAGAGGTGATGACGCTACATGAAAAGAGCTGAACAAGCGAATACGTACATCATTATTGTTTCGAGTCAATCTCACGGACCGCACGACGACTCCATTATCCGGTGAATACATGATGGCACCTTCTTTCAAGTGCCTCAGGATTACACACCCATCTGTTCTATATCCAACCGACGGCGTCTATGCTGTAGTATTCTGTAGTACAACCCGAGCAATTAGTCAATGGTATTACCGCGGGGTACCATTCGACGAACCCCTACACAGTAGGACTCAAGTCCTTTTCTCTCGTGTGGACCAACTACTGTACCACCTCTCTCCTTTCTGTGTTCTGGTGGCAGCCCAAACGCCCAACCAACAAGGAGTGCCCAAGAGAGAGATGTACACAAACACACGCACACACACACATACACACACACACACAAAGAAAAAAAAAAAGAAAAAAGATGAAATGATAGCCGACAAGCAAGCAGGTTCTTTTCACGTTCAACGCCCTGGAACGTTGAATATCAACAAAAAAGAGAGAAGCGGGCCACTGCGCTGCGTCCAAACAAGCATACATGCGCATAGAAGGAAAATAGTCCACGGCCTTGAAAAAGCATGACAGGACAAGGAGAGGGAATCCGAACAAATGAGATTCGTAAAGCTTAGGGAGGTGGCAACGAAAGAAACGGAAGGAAAGAAAAAGAAGACGAAAAAGAGCTCGATGAGCTGTCTGTCAATCCATCTACACCATATTTCCCCCCATTAAAGAACAAACTCGCATGGCACATATCTCACACTGCCACCAGATGATACAGCACCACGCTGTCTAGTCGTGAATGCCAAAAATCTTTCTCAGCGCACTAAACTTCTTCTTTTTGGCTTGTTGAAGTTGCTGACTGTCCTCGTTCGTCTGAGAATGCTCGACAGGGATTGAAGGGACAGGTTCGTCGGTATCAACCCGGGCACGTCGCCCGAAGAAGGAAATTCTCTTTGACCCAGCTGGGGTGCCGCCCGCGGTGGAAGGTCGAGATGGCGATTTTGGCCTGCCATTTTCTGCGTCGGTGCCTTCTCCGTCATGCAGCGGCCAACTAGGTCCGCTTTGATGGAAAGAATGGCTGCGAAGCTGGGCTAGATCCTCGGGTCTTCGCGCAGGAAACTGTCCTGCCGCAGTCTCGCCTGTTTCCAGGGGCATTTTGTCCGACGTACCCTTCTTGAGACGGAGAATAGACATGATACTACCTCGGCGGATAGCAGATCGAGGCCTGTCGTTCTGCGGCAAGGGTTCTAGAGTGCCGTGACCAGGCAAAATGCCGCTGCGCCTGGCCTGTTGTACGATGTCGTCGTCATCAGAGAGATCTGATGACACTACACTGTGATTTCGCAAATTGTGTGTCGATGAGTTGCCTTTGCGAAGGGACTTGGGCAACCCACTGCTTTTTGGCAACGGTGCGGGTTCTTCATCATCGCTGGAATCAGAGAACCGGCTGTGGAACAGCGAGGGGCCATTGTCTTCTTCGTCACTCGAGTCGGCAAATCGGCTTCCTCTCCTCGACTTTCTGCCAAGCCCTGTTCCTGCGGGCCTTTTCTTGAAACTGCCCATGGAGAAGCGTGATTCGGGCGATGCTGCTCGGTCTCGTAGCGATTGGCGCATACGGCCAGGTCCACCACTTAATGAAGCACCTCCAGGAGGCAAGGAACCCGTTGGAGAGAGAGAGCGCAGGCTGAAGCGCTTGGAAGGACTCAAAGGTGAAGATGCCTCATGCGAGCTTGACCGCATCGACGTTCGGAAATGACGAGTGTCCGCTGATACTGACACAGACCGCCGGCGCTTGAAACTACTTTCACTGTCATCTGAGCCACGACGTCGCAAGGTAGGTCGACTGATTGCCGAAGACGTGAGATCTTCAGATGACATGTTATGTTTGTGTCCTTTGGCGAGACCCCTTGTGGATGGCTGCTGATATGACGCAGGCCTCCTAGAACTAGATGTCGATCGAAGAGTGTCGCCATTCGATTTACCGGCTCGCAACGACTGTCGCGCAGCTGCCGTGGGAATTGCGGATGCCGACCTTGGAGTAGATGTGTCCGCAGTCCTTCGTCTCGCAGTGGAATCATTGCTGGCTGCCCTATTCCTCATTGACGTTCTTATCCCTCTCGGCCGCTCTGAGCTCGCATCTGCTGGTGATGACGGGCCAGAGGGGCCTTCACGCAAAGATTGGCGCATTGACGTGCGTTTCTTTGACTTGGAGGCACCCGAAATACCCTTGGCCTGAGTTACAACTGAAGAGACTCGTCCGGAGCGTTCAATCGCATTCGCATTCCGCTCTGGCAATTCTTCATCGTCCTCATCCTCATCCTCATCGTCGTCATCATCATCACTGTTGTCCTTCCCCACCCACCGCGTGCCTGGTGGAATTTGATACGATCTTTCACTGCTCAACGCCGGCGCAGTGACAACTGTCCCGGCCTGTGCTGGCCTCTTTCGAGTGCGTGTCACCTCGCCTGTTTCAGACAGAGCCTCAATCTCAAGTTGACGGCGCTTATCGATAGACAAGCTTTTCCAATATGCTTTTGCATTTTCCCAGTCATCTGGGCAGGACACATCTGCCTTTTCCGTAGTGCCCATACCCGGCTGCGCTGAGCCGTCCTTGTTCACTTTCTCTTCCTCCAAATTCTCTGCATCCTCACTCTTGCCATCCTCTTTTATGGTAGGGCTCTCGACGACCGCGTCCAGAGAGAGGAATCCGTCGCCATTAATCGCCCCAGAAGTCTCATGTGCGTCGCTGAATCGTTCAGCCGGCGTCTCTTCCTCCTCTTCTTCTTCTATATTGGCCATGCTAGCACCGGCAGCA
Organism: Claviceps sp. LM84 group G4; assembly: GCA_018360345.1. NCBI lineage: Eukaryota > Fungi > Ascomycota > Sordariomycetes > Hypocreales > Clavicipitaceae > Claviceps > Claviceps sp. LM84 group G4. The sequence continues at coordinate 30,373 of SRQH01000066.1, forward strand.
ACAGGTTCCTCAGGCCGAATTGGTGTAGACATTTCTGATTCGTCTGACTCATCATCCTCGAGTGTCTTGTCCCAGAAGATAGATTGGACAGTGGACGAACTGCCGGCAAGGGAAGCATCAGAAGAGCCGGTAGCAGCGCAGGGGCTCGGATGTGAAATTGAGATGGTGGGAACGACTTCATCCGCCTCGGATAGCTTCATCATGTCTGGGCGCGATGTCACAGGGTCGATATCTGTGATTTGACTCGATCGGGCTGTAGCCGTTAGCTCTATTCCATCCTCAAGATCAGTAGTCGCATCGGTATCGAAGTCATCGTCCGAGCTCTCTGCCATGGCGCGTTGGTCCTCTTTTTTCTCGACGGAGGGCAGAACGGCTGCTAGAGGCTCACGGTACTTCGAGATGTTAGCAACATTCCTCGATGCCAGGTCTTGCGACAAAGCAGCTCCCACCATGACATCTGTAGGTTGGTCTACAGCGGCGGCGGCCGTCGACGTATGGTGGTCGTGGGGACGAACCAGTGGCCGTTCCTCTGGCACCTTGGCCTTTTTCTCACGAATGCTGCCAAACAGAGGTAAAGCCGGACGAGGGGTCATGGTTTCGTCTTCGGCTATACTGATGCTTTCCTTTCTGCCAAGTTTGCTAACAACGCTGTGCCATGGTTTCTTGGCTTGAGGACTCGGGTGTGCGGTGGACTCTACATCCTGAGGTTGCGCAGCTTCGCCAACGATAATGGTGCTTGTATCATCCCAGCTTACTCGCACGCTCTTTTTGCGCGAAGGAGCTGCCTCGTCATTGTCGTGATGACTAAACACACGACCGCCAGAAGCCTCTGAGCCGTCATCAGACGGAGATACGCCTCTGGGATGCGCGCCCAATTTCATAGCCGACTTTCGAGGCGAAACAGATCGGGCCGGTGGTACGTGCTTGACAACCAGTTGATCGCCGGAGGATTTGCGGAAATGGGCGGATCGGGCCGGACTCTCGGATTGAACCCTGATGCGACGATTCTTCATTTCGGCTGTGTTTTCCGGCCTCTGATAGATTGGCTGCGGCGTCCTAGAGTTTCTAGAGGCTATACCAGAGGCTGCGAGCTCTTTTTGCACCTCTGCTTCCTCAAGCTGCGGCTCTTCCTTTACTACGGACGGTTTCTTACTAAGTAGAGGTCTTTCGACAATCGCGGCCTTCTCCATTGGTTGTTGATCCGCTAATACAGCTCCTGTCCGCTCAGAGGCCGAAGATTGCTGCTGCTTCTTTTTTTTGCCCTTATTTTTCTTCTTTTTTGGCACCGTATGTTCGGGTGGAGTCATGTCGCCTGCGGAGACCATAGAAGATGCATGCGTTGGTGCCGGGCTGGTGTTCGATTTGGGTTCAAGTTGGAGAGTGCGGTCCTCGTCTGCCACTTCATCCAACACAGGAGCCCTGGTCCTCCCATTAACGGTACCCTGGGAGAGATGTGAGCCAGTTCCATCCAAAAAGGTGGACTTCTTCTTCTTCCTTGACTTTTCCGCTCCATCGTCCACTCCATGGCGACCAGACTCTTGAAAGTGGCCTGCAAACTCAGATCTGGGAACCATTCGTCGCGAATTCGGATCGTATACGAGAGTATGTTCGGCGAGCGACGAAGACGAAGACGCGGGGGACAACGTCCTAGCTCGAGGGTAAGAAAAATTGATGGATGGGCTAACGCTACCAGGACGTGACTCAGAAACATACGTTGGAGAATATATCGCTGCATGATCTGCTCGAGGTTTGGCGTCGCTAGCGGTTGCGGCAGCAAACCAAGATGCTTGCCCGCCATCTTTAAGTTTCTGGCTTGCGGTCCTGAATGGTTGGGTCTGCACAGCAAGCTTCTTGGAGCCCTTGATCTGGCGGTTAGTCTGACTGTTGGCCAAAATCTGGTCAACACTGGGCATCGCGGGGATAGGCGGTACATGCTCCCTTGGAGCCGGACTGCGACCCGGTGAGGGTGTACGGAAAGTTCGCTCCATCATCGGGCCCACACTGGGGGTTCTGGTGAGTGGGCGACGACCTCTCACACTCCCGCTGGAGATATTGACAGACGAGCTCCTCCTGTTGGCTCTCTTTGACTGTACCTCTGCGACGTTCGTCGGTGTCATTGGCCGTGCCCTGAGAGCGGCAGCAGCAGCGGCCGAAGACAAAGACGAGGTGGAGTCGCGGCGACTCATGAACACCGCTGCTGCTGCGGTCGCGGCATTCGGATTTGCCGTCTCCCTGGTTAAGGGCTGGCGAAGACACGATCAGCATGTTTGTTCGAGCGGACCAAAGGGTAAACGGATCGTGATATGCGACATTCATAACGCATATGGCTCAGGGGGCTGCATGGGTTGCGTGTGTTGCATGGCAGGGAGCGCAACTTACTTGGGCTGAAGACTGCCGTCTTCGTGAGCCTCCAAACATCGTGACTAGGACGACGGGGGAGTAGAGTCTCGCGTCCGATGGCAAGGGAATGCTTTCTCAACAGCAGCAGGTGGGCATGGAAGCCAAGAGGTGTGTAGGTATGTGTGATGTTTGGGTATCAAAGCAAGAGGACCTCGCAGGATAGGTAGCAAAGAATATTGATTGCAAGAGAAGGTGAGAGTCCGGTAGTAGGTGGACTGAGAATGCGAGAGAGATGAATTGGACGAGAAAGGAGATGCTGCTGAAGAGAAGCTCGGGGGAGGCGGCCGGGGACGATGAAGTGACGTCTAGCGCACGTCGAAGTGGCCGTCGTGGAGCATGTCGGACGGCAGCGATGGCAGAAAGTAGATGAGGTAATGAATAATGATATGAAGTCGGCGGGTCAAGAAGTCGAAAGAGGGTATGTATTAGGGTCGACCCGGTCGTTGTGTCGGCGACGAAGGAGGGAGGGTATGTATGATCGATCATTGATGATGAGGTCTGCGATTACCAGGTACCTACTACCTACTCCGTAAGGTTAGGTACCTAAGGAGGTACCTACGCAGATGGGACGGAGCGCGGCCGAAAGTCTAACAGACGCCATTCGACGGAATGCGCTTGGTGGAAGTTGGTGCGGCGTTGGCCAGTGCCAGCAAATAGTCGTCCATGACACGCCCATTCAGCCCCGCCATGACGACACTCATTACGACAACTCTCGGTCGGAACTCGGAACCCCGGCCGCCTCTCGAGTCTCGGACTCTCAACTCTCAGAGTCTCCACACGAGTTCTTCTCCACCGCCAGTGGCAGAACTCTCCGAGACTTGCTTCACCAACAGCTCGAGAGACTGCTTTGAGAGCTCCGCCCATGCTCTTGCATCCGCGAACGAGCCTGTAATGCAGCTTGGCTGTCTGGACTCTGGCTTCATAAGGCTCCGCCATCTATGTACATTGCAACGAGAAAAGAGGCGTCAAATATCCAGCACCTACTCTGTATTCGCATTGCTCTTCTGAACTTTCTTATGTGTAATATTACAATCGCGCTTGGAATTGCTATCCGATCATCGGCTTTTTGTCACTTTGGCAATAGGCACTCCCTGTGGGCATGATATTCATGGTTATAATGTGAAAGGTGTCAACAAGACCCTAGATACTAATCAAGCCAAGGCCAAACTTGAAGACAGACAAGCGCTGGCGAATTCTCGCACCGAGACTACCCTCTACAGACTGGCCGGCCCACCGTGTCTTGCATTGAACGTCTTTTGACACTGTGTTTCAATCAAAACTCGGAGGCCGCCTTCTACCATGTAAAGTCCTACCCTCACCGATCGGGCTTTATGCTGAATCATCTTTCCAGAGGTTCCGCAAACCTGGTACCGTTATCAATGGTATCAAATACAGGTCATCGCATTCGGGCGCCATGATCGCGACTCTTCACGCACAACGAGGCAACGCCAAGAATTGCGTGTTGGCTAAGTCTTTGCTCGGTTTCGCTCCACGTTGCCAGACTCTTCGCCTGGTGCTTTCCTTCGCCCAGGTGAGCGGTAATTGCCATGATCATCAGGTTCCTCGTTGTATTCTTCATCAGACTGTGTCGACTGACTGTGGCCATGATGTAATGGCAACGTGTCTTGATCCTCCGTCAGGTCTGCCGAGACATGCTCATCGGGGTTTTGACCGCTCGAGACTCCTCTGCTTAATCCTCTGCCACTCTTCTTACTCTTCCTACTCTTTGCCTTGGCCTTTTCCAGCAACCGTTTGCGCTCGGCTTCTTCTTGACGTTGACGGCGATCTTTGAGCTCGTAATCTCGAATCAGGACGCGAGGAGGTTTGCCAAATATTCGCTCATATTCGCAAAACTCGCAGATCCACAGGTCTTCCAACTTGGGTGGGTTATGGTGAAACTCATCAGCTGCTGCATATTTTCGTTCGCGTGCTGCCAATGCCAAGTCTTTCTCCAGGCGGCGGCGAGCTCTCCTACGTGACTGGGCATGTGTGGCATTGCTGGCATCGGTATTTGTGTTGTTGCTTGTGTTCGCAGTGGTCGCCAGTTCCGAAGTGTGAGGAAGTAGATCCGGACGAGGAAAGCTGCCTGATATACCACGTCAGCGTTGGCCAAAATGGACATGCGGTGGCCTTGGAGGCGTGTGGAAAGCTTACCCGGCCATTGAACAGCCCCTGGCACTTTAGAATCACACGTGAAGGTAAATTGCCCTGAAGTCGCCGAATTTTTAGGATAAAGAGGATGTTGCTCGAGTAGGCTTACGTTCTCGCGCTCTTGTGGCGGAAGTTTGCCGGCATTGGCAATGGCACTGGATATGATGCCACAACCAGCTTCGGCCGCTGTAGTGATTTACCGTTAGTAGGACAAATGATTCAACAGAGAGTATGTACTAAATGAAGCAACCGAAGCTACAATGAACTGCAACTGAATCTGGGATGCCAGAAGTGGATAACTTCTTCATCCGTATTGTAGTGAAGAGCCAGCAATCCCCCGCACCCTCTTCTAACTCAGAGATGAAATTCAGACGAGAAAGATGGCGTCAGCATGGAAGAACTTACATGTTTGCCATTGTGTTGCTCCGCCTTTCGGTGTCCGGGTCGGCCAAGAGGTATTGTGACAATCAGATATTGTCCGCAGTGGGCTTCGGCCGTTTCTAGGACGTCCGAGCCGGCCCCGGCCAGGTCCTGAGAAGCCTTGACCATTACCAGGATATCCGGTCGACGAAGTGTTGCCCGGGGATCCATTATAAGCTCTGTCTGTATCACGATGACCGTCACTGCCTCGTGTCGTTAGACCCGGAGACAGGGCAAGCGCACTGATCTCACTGCCAAGTCCGTGGGAACCATTGACAGACAAGTCTCCCGCTGACGGTATCTTCCTTTTCTTCTTGTTATTGGTATTCTCGAATGCGTCATAGCCATCGACCGACGAGTTCGCAGAGTGTTGTGCTTGGGTAGCCTGGGGTCCCACGTGTCGAGCGTGCTCCTGTCGAGACGGTTCTCGGCTACTTCGTGACAGGGGCGACAGAGCTTCGGGCCGAGATATAGTCATGAGCAGGCTTCTATGTTTCGAGTACTCTTCTCTCAGATTGTCGACGGGAGGGCCGTTTCGTGACAACGCGTTGGCTCCTTCGTTGTCCTCGACATCGGAGGCCCGAATCGGAATTGAGACATTAATGGTAAAGGGACTTTTCTCATCTTTCAACGAATAAGGAAGGTAATGGAACAAAGGTAGAGTGCCCGGTGCAGAAGAAGGATACGAGATGGAGTCAGCGACTTCTGGGGACAATCGTTCGCGGAGTCGACGTTTCGGCAGCGGCCGTATTGGCCGGTCTGGAAATAGAGACGATACGGTATCTGGTGACATCATCTGACTTCGACCTGTTCGGCCATGGCGAGACCGTAATGTTAGCCAGCCAACAGCGATTGTAGCAATGAGTCCCGGGAGTATAAGGTGTTGTCTGATGGACGAGGCATAGCGAAACCAGGAAGAAGAGAATACAGTCATGATCAGGCGCTGCCCCGCACTTCAATAGAGGATGAAGATAAGAGCCAGAGGGGAAACAGATAAACTTGTTTGTTCAGTGGTAAATTGTGTTTGTGAGCAAAAGGCCGGCGTTGGCCAAGGGAGAAACATACCCATTCAACATGGCTGATCCGAAACCGCACACCCCGCAGGAGCAAGCCCGAATCTCAAGGAAAGCAGCAGTCAGCCGGGATGGCAGCCGCGTGAAGGAGGCAGTCCGACTTGCTGCGGCTGCAGAGCCCGTCGACTTCCCAGAAGCAGAAATTGGCCGTGACTTATCGTATGTTGCTCGAGCCTCAAATGTCGGTATCAGAAAGACGTCGCCTCGTTCGAGTTGGGCTCCGGAGGCGATGCCGTGTCCTTGTCAAGATATATGGCTTGCTAGGTCGATGCAACGTTCCCGGTAGCTCTTTACAACTTGTAACGAGGCCGCTGATTCAAGTGGTAGGTACTCAAGAAGATGAATTGATGCCGCGGAAGTATCGAAGTTGCAAAGGGTGAAAGTCGTGGCTTTCGAGTCGTGTGGCCCTACCAAACAACAGGAGCATAGGGGAAGGGGGTACGGTGTACCGCCAGCGCACCAAAACGAGCGAGGTCCGACAAATGGGACGCACAATGCCTGACTGAGACTCGGAGGAGACAAAGCAGAGCAGGATCGAAGGTCAAAAAGAAGAGAGGAACAGGACGAGGAAGCTACGACTCGGAGCAAACAAAGAGAATAGAATAATAGCTCGTCGCAGATGCAACAATTGGATGTATGTACCTACCTACATACATATGCTTCTCCGTCACGAATGGCAGCCTTGGGAAGGTGTTCCACCTGGATCCGTACATGTGAGTCAACGGTATTACTAAGCATTTTGTCTGCCAGATGAGTTTGCGGAGGGGCATTGAGGGCCGTTGAGAATGTCGATTGGGAGTCTAGACAGCATCGAGTGTTTGGGCTTTCATCACGTCGAGTAACTACGATTGATCCCTGTCCTCGACATACGATGCTCACCAACATCAGAACAGGCCCAGGGCCATTGACATACTACGGAGTAAAGAGTGCTCGGCAATGGGCAGACTGCCAGAGGTATAGGCAGGCGGGCAATGACCGTGCCGATTCGGGGGCACCGGGGCCCTGTGATGGATTAGCCGAGTATTTTCCTCCCGCTCGGCGCTGACACAGGACACAAGGCGCCCACCGCCTGCCTTTTTTACCTCTTCCTGCCTCTTCTGCGTCCAGCTTGTTCAGACCAGCTGCACAGTGCAGGCTGAGTGTTTCCGCCATGGGCCCGCCCTCCGGTCCAGAGTCCTCGACTCCTCGTCTTCTTCGCGTCTTCCAAGTTCCCCTCCCCTCCTCTGCGCTCCCATTTTCTGCCCTGAGCGCATTGTCTTGTCCTCTTGCCTTTACGTCATGACAGCTTGTCAATTCCTATCACTGACTTGCTGTTCCTGCCTCATACCGTCCTTGTCTTTGTGACCAGCTCGCAATCGTACTCCTCCTTCAGTCTTATCGGGGACCTCATAACTCACCTTTCACGACCTCCGAGCTCGACTATTTTCTTGTCTGTCAGAACGAATCTCTTATCTTTACGACACCACAGACTTCTCATCTTGGCATTTGGTGTCCGGCAGCTTGTGGTCCTCGCCGAATTACAGTCCACACAATTCTCTACTCATTGCCGTCTCCGCCCGCCTGCTCTCCTCGCGCACGCCTTCTTCAATGGCACCTCCGTCGCCTCGGCGATCTTCAAGAGCTCGCGCGACCAATTCTCAGCCCCTACAATCTTCATCATCATCGGGAGCTTCCGGACGTTCAGAAAGAAGCACCAGATTGGCCAATAAGCCTTCGTCGGACAAGTCGACTCCACGCCTTTCCCTCTCTTCCGAGCCGCTTGACGATTTTGATGATACTCTTCTTGGAAGGAGACGCAAACGCGGCCAAATCGACGATACCGATCAGAACCTACGAGTAAATACTCTCGACATGGCCAATGGCAGTGACGATATGCAAGAAGACGAGGACGAGGCAGTCCGCTGCCTCTGTGGCTCGGAAGACTACCCCGGCCCTCCTCCAGTCGACGGCCCCGACGCTGATATCTTTGCTGCTATAGAGCTCACTGATGAAGTTACTGGTTTCTTCGTACAGTGTGATGTTTGCAAAGTCTGGCAACACGGCGCTTGTGTAGGAATTTTCAGTGCAGAAAGTTCACCAGATGAGTATTTCTGTGAGCAGTGTCGTAAAGATTTGCACAAGATGCATGCCGCGGCCAATGGGTAAGTTTCATTCTCTTGTAGCTACGAAACTCAATCTGTGTCTTTACCAACAGGGGTTGCTTTGACACCCGTCGCTACTTTGGCAGTGGAGAATGGACCATGCCATACTGATACTGACACAAACGCATCACAGACAAAAATATTCGAAATATCTTCCCCTGAATAGACAATCGCGGACCACATCCAGAGCCACGTCAATCGCGAAAGACGACAAAAGTGCATCGAAAAGTTCTCGCCCAAGCACGGCGACGCAGTCTTCGAAAAGGCGCTCGACAATGAATAGTCGCGATGCCGCCTACGATGACGAACAATTGCGCCGAGCCATAGAAGCCAGCAAAGGAGAAGGTGGCCAGGATGCACTCGACTTGCTATTAACACGGCGAGCTAAACGAGGCAGAAGTGACAGTGAGGAGTGAGTTTACTCAATCACATTCAATAACGGCGATGTATTCTCGCAATGCTAACAGTTTCTACAGGAACAACAACTTGAGTGTCAAGCGCCAACGCACAAGGTCTCAATCCGCGTCGCCACCAATTGAAAAGGCCGAAAGTGTGGACGGCGATGCTTCTGATGACGAAATGGAAGGACGGAACGGTACCAGAAAGTCGAAATCCAACAGGCACCAGCGGGAAAGATCCGAAAAGGAAGACAAGGACCGTCAACGACTAGAGGCCGCAAGCAAGCGAAAGGGACGGGCTGAACGTCGCCGTGCAGATGGTATTGTTTAGCCTCACTCAGAATCTGCTTTACCTTTTTACTGATTCTTGTTTTTATCACTCATCTGCAGAGTCGGAGATTGTCGAAGAGACAGCTTTGGTTACTGCCAAGTCAGCCCAACAGAGACCTGCGGAGTCACCAATAAAAGGAGACTCGCCTTCACTAGCTCCAGCTCCAGACACTCCACCCACGAGCCACCCCATAAACGGTAGCTCTCATAAACGAGGAGCTCGAAGCAGCAGAAGAGCCAAGGGGAAAAACCAGTACACGAAAGATCGTGATCGCGACGAGGGTTCGCCTGCTCGTTCCTCATCAAAGGATATGCAGAAGGCGGATGAAGCCACTACCACGGGGCACTCCAAGTCATCCGCAAACGATCACAAGGCCTCCAAGGGGAAGGCTAATATGGCTAACAAGATGAGCATGCTCGATATGAAGCGTCGTGTGGCCGCCATCATGGAGTTTATCTCGCGGACGCAAGTTGACCTTGCCGCTGAAGCGCCGTTAAGCCAGAGCTCCAGTGGACGGGAGTCCCCGCAGGGGAAGCCAGAGTCCACCCACACGAGCGGCGAAAGCGAAGCGCCACAAGCTTCAGATTCCAGTCGATTCAAGGGGCTAAATTGCATAGAAATGATGGATGTTTTGACACGAGATATGGTCCGATGGCAGAATCAGTACGCATAATGAACGTTGGGGAGTCGATCATCCTGTTGTCCACGAAAGTTGGAACAAGAGGCCGTTCCGTCATGATTTGAAGTTTCTTCGTCCTCTTCAGGACTTTGACTCATTTGAGGTCGTTGTGCACCTTTTCCTCTATCTCTTTTCTGCTTTCTTACTGGGAATGATTTTTTTGGCCACATGCGGCATGACAGCGTTGTATTGAAAATAGCATGATTGGCGACGACGCAGCAAACGAGCATGAGGATAGCTGTGATATTGCCGTCATGGCGAGATAAGCAGTTGCATCGCCACAGGCAGGTGATCGGATCCAGGATTCCAGACCGGGCGCAGCAAACAATGACTACTTACCTAATGAAACATGTTGCTGCCGTGCCATGGTTTCTTTCTTTCTTTTCTTCTCCTCGGCCTCGAGCTTATTCTCTTCTTCTTGGACTCTTGGTTCTTTGTCCATATTCTTGACTGGCTCGCATACTTTACTCTTTCATTTCTCTTGACTACTACATATATATACCCCTATTTATAAGTTTAGATGGTAAGGCCACGCAACTCAATGCATCTTCAGAGCTGTTCAGAGCTGCCAAGTCATATGGGATGAAAAAGATTTCTGTTTTTATTTTATAGATTACATGCTTGACGAGCGGGATTTGGTCCATCGTCGTCCTTGGGCCCATGAGGCAGACTCTAGAGTTCTTCAGCGCTCTGCCCGTGATGAAACTATGTGTACAGTTGTCGTGATGTTACAAAGAGTGACTTTTGCTTCGAAAAGGTCACTTCAGGATATAAGAGTGTCAAGGCGCTGTAACTCGCCTATTATCACCGCTTCTGTTGCTTGTCGGCAAAAGAATTTCCCGTCTTCTTTGACCGATGGGCCCCAGAATCTGTCTTTCTCGCCTGGGATAGACTAACAGCCGGCTGCGCCATCTTGTACTGATGTTCACGAATGTCCGCCTCCCCCAACGGTTCCAACACATATCTCCCTAATGCACCCTCCCGCCACAGCGAAAGGAACTTCTCCGCCGCAGCTCGCAAGTTAGGCGAGCCGCCTTCCTCAAGCATGCCACGCTGATTCGCCAAGGATGTGAGAAGCTCCTCGATAGAATTCGTAGGCTGGGAGTAAATCCCATAGACGGCCGGATCCAGCTGATTTAACCGATACAGCAAATAATCCGCGAGAATCATATTCGGAATCAGATTTTTTTTGATGCCGTTTATCAGCGCGAGCTTGATCATGATCTCCCCATCCTCCGTATACGGTTGGAAAACGCCAGGCGTATCCCTACAAAAGACCCCATATGCCACACCACGTTTCTCAGGCGCCGAGAGAATCACCCGCACCGAAGTCCCAACATGGCGCGTCACGCCAGCTACATCCCCCGTCTTGGATTTGAACCCCCTCATCAGGAGCGACGGCGTGCCCTGCTCACGCAGCTGATTCACCAGAGAGCTCTTTCCGACATTGGGCATTCCAACCACCATGGTCTGCAGGCCCGTCAGCGAATTCTGCTCTTTGGCAATTTCCCGCAGGCGAGTCAGCAGCTTGACCGTCGTGCCGGGCTTGAGTTTATCCCAGAAGAAGACGTTGTTGTGGCCGTGGATCTGCCGCAGGGTATCCTTCGCGTAGGCTGTATCGGTGCAGTAGTCTGCGCGGGTGTACACGATGATTCGTTGCCGGCCGATGATGGCTTTTTCTAGATATGGGTTCTGCGTGGAGAGCGGGATGCGCATGTCGCGGCATTCGAGTATGAGGGCGACATTGCCGAGGACGGCTTTGATCTTTTCTATGCTGTTGGCGTGGAGGCCCGGGTAGTAGGATTTGGGCACGCAGGATGGGATGTGGAAGGACGAGCGTGGGACGAATTGCGCCATTGGCGAATGCGCGGATGCGCTTTGGGTTGGTAGCTCAGTTGATATGCGTGAGGGGTTGGTCGTTTTTGTTCTTCGAGGAAGGGGAGAGTCTGATGTTTCGTCCGCTTGGCTTCTTAAGCGGGCTCGCGATCGAGGGGTGTTTGATCGACTTTTTGATGCAGCACCCGGCGGGGAAGATTCGTGCTCTTTGATTTCTTCTTTCTCGTTCCTTGATGTTGCCCGTCGTTTAATGTTGGTTGAAGGTTCGGGTTCCCGATATTTGGTGGATTCCAAGGACCAAGTGGATTTGGAGAATGAGCCGGGGAGATTTTCGCGTCCGATGACTTGACACGTGACGATAAGATAAGAAAAAACGAAAAAAAAACTAAGAAAGCGGCGTCTGACGTCACTCCTTGATCTGATTGGTGCATTGTAATTTGTGACAACTACGGAGTACCTACGATTACATTAACATATGTACCTAGGTTTCTACAATGCAGGTCGTCCATTCGCAGAGTGAGGCTATTACGGAGTACATATCGGAATGGAAAGCACGAACCGCGACGTTGATAGGTAGAGTTTGTATTGTTGGTCATCCTTTCTTTTTCCTTCTCTCCGGGGGTATTTATCTATTCCGTATACTTGCTCAGCCATTTGCATTAACATTGTGCGTGTGAACACTTGAAGACGCTGAACAAAGGGGGAGAAGGACCGGAAGTCCGGAGCGTCTTCCTCTGCAACGGAAGCCTCCTAGTCTCGAGAGCCTCAACTGCTGTGCTCGTCGCTGAGATGCCGATGTCGGGCGCGCTGTAACTGCTTCTTGCACTCCATACGGAGTACGTCACTTTTTTTCTCCCTTTTATTTTGGGCCTTCTTTCTTTCTTGTCTCCTTTCTTTTTTTCAATTTGCCACGACGTCGACATGGGATGACTTCTTCATCTCCAGCCTTGCCAATAAACTCGCACGTGCGCTCACCATCTACATGAAACTCGCCCAGTCTCAAGCAACAACAAAAATAGGAATTAAAAAGCAAGCAAGATACCAACGGCAAACCCTTCCCGACTTGCGCCCATGGTATGTATCGTGTAACATAAGATGCCCGTGCCTCGTTCTCGACGCCGAGCCTACCTAGGTATCCTCGCATCTTGCACCACTTTCCAGCCTGCAATCTTTGGAATGCATGGATTGAATGAAGAAGTATGTACTGGAAAAATAAGGGGGCTGGGCGCGCTGAATGTAAACAACAAGGACCATCTTGTGATTGGGTGATGTGATGAACCGCATTCATCACGGAAGCACTACCCGATGATGTAGTACACGGCGGGACTTGCGCGTAAACTTGATGTATGACCTAACTCAAGGGACTCGTCCTTTACCTGTGACACATGAGAGTCGTTGCCAAGATCCCAACTTTTGAGCACAACCATTCCACGATGGAGACGCATTTTTTTTTTTCACTTTGGTCATTTGCTACGTATGTAAGTACCTAATGTACTAAATTCTGAAATTTACATTTATAGCGCCCTCCGTACACACAGTATGCACGTAGGAACCAAGACGCTTCTAACGCCCTCTGCAGGCGACCACCCAGCAAGCGCCAGCTGGCATTCATTCATCATGCAGAGAAGAGTCCATCGCCGTATGAGCACGTGCATAACCATTGCATAGATCAGCAGTCAAAGCTCCACTCTCTGAGCTCTCTTAGTCTTGACCCCTGTAGGGCCCCTGATGCCTCGTGCCAGGCACAGGTTCGGTCGGCAAGATGCCCTTTCAATGTTCATCATGGATTCCTGATACTGTACATACCTAACTATGTACATAGGTACTGTACTGTAGAGCACATCATAGACTACATACATACCGAGCGGGTGGGCGGACGTGCTCGCTGTAATGTTATAAACAGTTCTCTTCATTTACATACATGCCCACAGTGTATCCCGTCCTGGCACCTCTTGTTTTGCAGTGTCTACGTCTCGGCTGGGCGCCTGAGTGGCTGGGAGAGATGCCTCCTCACTGCTCAGTGCTCACAGTGATCGTGTTCGGCGTTCGGTGTGACCCTAACGGTGATGGCTCCCGCTCGGTACAAAGCTACACAGATCTGTGACGTTACGCACAATTGTGTCCAGACAGTCAGCACTTCGAGTGAAACAACTGGGTCCATGGGTGAAACAACACGGCACCGCGCACACAATGGGGACATAGGTAGGGTATCTTTTGTCTTTCGTTTTCGCAGGAAAAGGCTTCCAGTTCCAAGAAGCGGCACGTCTTATACGTCCGTCGTCTCCATCTCGCAGTCGACTTGCTAAGCTGTGACAAATGGACCGGAGAAAGACAAGACGAGAAACAGAAAGACCAGTGCGATTTACTTGATGCGATTGCTTGTAGAAGGAAGCTCATTAAATCTAGATCTAGAATCATCAATGATTCTTCATTGAGTGGGTATCACAACACCCTTATGTAATTGGCAGGCCGCAGGCCCATGATTCACTCACGCCCATTCACCGACCCTTGAAACCGGTCAGTATGATGTCTCATCCCGTCAGAACCCAAAGCATGCCAGTCAAAAACAGGACAAGTACCCTCATCAAGTAAAAATTAGAATGCAAGCGACGCCGTACAAGCACGTGGCAACTCAAGACATGAAAAAAATAGTAAAATGCGGGGGTAGTTGCGCGCGCAAATCACCGAATAAAACTAAAAACAAAGATCAGAAAAAAAAGACAAAACATTGTGAAAGTGGCATATCAGGTTCAGGTGAACAAGCCCTCAAGAGAGCTGGGTATCTTGATCAACCACTCCGAATGCTGTATATCGCGCTAATATCTCCCCATATCCTGCCTGCAGCTTTGAGACCACATGTCGTCGCAGTGCTGTATAGATTCACCGTATTCGAAGCGTAGGCGAAGCCGTATGTGTGCTGTTCAGGTCGGTACTAAAACGATGATGATGATGATGAAAAAACGCACGCAGGTAAAATTTGGCAAGAAACGAAGGCTCAGAAGGAGTTTGTCGACAGCCATGGCATCGTTGTCACTGGCCCCAATGAATAGAAAGTATGGCTCCCAGTTGCACTTCTAAGAGTTGGATATAGGTTGATTCGTCGGGTGTTTGGCTTATGAGGTCGGCATGAAACAAAATTATCGTGCTTTGTGGGAGAATCATGAACGGCTGTCTAATAGCTGACTGCCTGACACCCACTTCTAAGCCTTGATATTCTTGAAAAGGTCGTTGCCGAGGCTGCCCTCATCTTTTTCAAGGTCTCCCAGCTCTGGGATCATTGGAGGAGGGGGACCGACTTGCTTCTGGAGCGTTGTAGATGTGTTGTTTTCGAGAAACATGCTAGCACGCTTGGGCTCGCCACTTCGGAAGAACTTAAACCAGCTATTGCGTTTCGATTTCCGTCCGCCCATGACGCTACTAGTGCCACGACTTTGAGGCCTGCTGCCTATATCGAATGAGTTGGAGCTCACATCTTCGTAGTTGACGTTGAGCATATTCTTGCTGAACAGTCTGCGGATACTGCCCTGCCGCGCAGAGCCAGCGGGACTCAGAGGTGCCTCGTCCACGGTTCGTTGTATGCCAGGGAAGGTACCAATTGTAGATGGAAAGTCGTCAGTCTGAGTTTCCTTGGTTTCCTGTACAATCTCTTTCCCGACACCATTCTCGACTGTAGATCGGGCGAGATCGACTGATATTTTGGTTGAGGGAGGTGTCTGTGGAGGCGTCGGCACCTTGGGCGATTCCAGGGGAGGCGGAATGTTGGTGCCGTCGGTGATGCAACCAAAATCTAAATCGAGGACAGGAATCTCGAAGCGAGGCTTGCCGGAACCATTGACGTTGACGGACATGGCTGATGATGGCAAGAAGCGCCAAGGGAACGAGAAAAAATGTTGGCGTGGCTAGCGAATGAAAAGCTGCTTCGAGGGCGATTGGGGGTTCGTGAGCCCGGAGTAGATCACTCGGTAATGTCGGAAATGTATGACGAGGTAAAAGAGAGCCAACGACAGAGCTATTCGGTCGTGAACAGCCAGGGACATCCAGAGAAGTACAGAGTAGAAGCAGGATGGTTGATCGGGGTTCGGTGCCTACTATCCAGCGGACGGCGGAGAACGAAGGGCCACGAAGAATAATAAGGGGATCAATGGCTGGCGTGGTTGTCCAGGATGATGGAGAAAACTGGAGCTCTCAATGGAGCTCGCACTTGGCCTGGGGCTTGGGGACAATCGGCAGCCAGGGTCCTGACCAGACTCATCAAGCTGGCAAGCTGTGAGCTACTGTATGTACCTACGGAGTAGATGGCTGGATTGGCCAAGTCTCTGACGCAGCAGCCACAATTACAGAATAGATGCGTTTGGCGTTCGGCAGCAGTTACGGAAGACAGGTGTAAGATACAAGAGGATACAAGAGATGGGAATGGAAGGACAGAAGAATGAAAAAAAAATCAAAATCGAAAAATCAGAAAATCAGAAAAAATTGATGCAAGATGGTAGGCTGGCGGGTTGGACACGCACAACGTGACATGAGCCAGGCAATTGGGCGATGGGGCGCATCTTCAGGTGCTCTACTCCGTAGCCTCTAATTACCTACTGCACCGGCCGGCTCGCTCCCGTCCATTCATTCATCTCGACTCGCGGCGCTGGACTTGGAGCCCCACACAGAAGACTTGCGTCTGGATATCTGATTGGGCCACCCGCGGTACCCTGCGCGTTCCCTGCGCGTCTCCTCGTCGAGTGGTGGGTCCTGCTGCCGACTCGGTACTAGTCCCGGCACTACCTAGTCCGACTGTCTGTCTGTCTGAGGCTCTGAGCAGCGAGCGTTCCACGTTCATTGGCCAAGTCGGTCGACCCCAGCCCCTCCTTTGCTATCGATGTTCGGATTCCGGAAGGTGCCTTGGCACTTGCACAGTTATTAATCGTTCGTGCACTTGCGCTCCGATCCGGCTGGCTTTATTACTAGATTCCAGAACGACTTCTTATTAGCCTCGGCGTCGCCATTGTTTGACTACGAGGAAGAAAGAAGAGGTATAATCTGCGGGTTACGCCGCTAGGTGTTACAATCAGACACTGCTCGGCGCCCCGATGATGCATGCGATGCGCTGGACTGCGCGCTTGAGTCACGACTCACGATGTACTCACGAGCCGCCAGGGCGTTTACATGCGAAGCTGATCATCAACTTCATGGAATTCAGATTCGCTGCCGCTGCCGCTGCCGCTGCCGCTGCCGCTGATGGCTGCCACACATGCACAGTCCGGCAGTGCAATGCGCGTCTCGTTGCATCCAGATGGGATCTCTTCCCGTTGTCATTTCCCGCGGTCAATTCCCGGTGCCATTGGTCGCTGTCCATTGCCGCTTCGTTCCCAAGCCCGATGTATAGGAGGTCATGAAGCTCGAGGTGGCCGATAGCAAGCCCGGGGAAGCCCGAAAAGCGCTCGCTCCGTGACGGACTTTCGAATCGTTAACGAGCACTTCAGCTGACCGACTGCGGGATCATCTATTCGCTGTTTCTTGTCAGCGTCGCAGAACATGGAATCAGGCTCTCGCAGCCTAACACCGATAGAGTTCAAAAAGGGGGAAACAGAGCGACGAACGGAAGGATTTAGGTGCCTATAATGTGTTTGCAGTGTATGTACATTTTGCACAAGTACCGTATTCGTACTGACACGTCATGAGCCGCGAGCGATTCACCCCATCTGCATCTGAGTGACCAAAAGGCGACTTCCATGGCAGCAATCGATGAGACAGGTACCTACCTAATCATATATGTAACATGGCAGACACATCGGGCCGCCGCCGGGCGAGGACTAGTGCAACTCGCATCGTACTGTCGTACATGATATTTCTCACAGCAGATGTCCCATACATACGAATAATTGCGAATCGGTGATATACATTACATGTAGCATGTACATACGGATTATTACGGAGTATATACACCTACCTACGGAGTGCATTAGGAGACACCTACTCCGTACCTCCTACATAGGTACATATGTACATACCTACCTCCTAAAACAGCCCACCTAACGTCACTGCACATTGCATCCGAGGAATGGCCGACAACGAGGAAATGAAGCCCGCTCAACACCGAGCTGTACT
Organism: Claviceps sp. LM84 group G4; assembly: GCA_018360345.1. NCBI lineage: Eukaryota > Fungi > Ascomycota > Sordariomycetes > Hypocreales > Clavicipitaceae > Claviceps > Claviceps sp. LM84 group G4. The sequence continues at coordinate 47,898 of SRQH01000066.1, forward strand.
GTATCGGAAAAGTGGCATACTCTGCAGCGCCTGACCGCGCAGAGCACTGAGTTCGACAATTGACAAATCGGCGCGCTTCCATGGAAATGGTGGCGAAACACTGTCTTCGGTGGCCTCCGTCGCTATCGGGTTCGGCGCGGCCAGCGGCCAAGCTTCGATCCAGCTACCTGAGCAGACTGCCCCAAACACCAGTTCGCTGCAAATCGGGTCCCTGGGGTTACACGCAGGCCAAGGCTCTCGTCTATTCTCAGCATGGAGAGCCGTCGAATGTTTTAACGTGAGTGAAACTCTTGGATAAACCGACGCGCTGGCCTCGTGCTCACGATGGATGCTAGGCTTCACTCACACCCCATCTCTCCGTCAATACCAAACTCGTCCGTTCTTGTTCGTACGCTCGCCGCTCCGATCAACCCTGCCGATATCAACACAATTCAAGGCATATATGGAACGAAACAGGCCATGTCGTTGCTCATTGGCACGTCGGAACCATCGGCCGTGCCTGGAAACGAGGGCGTCTTCGAGGTCGTCTCCACTGGAGACCCATCGTCGTCACTGAAAAAGGGCGACTGGGTGATCCCAGCTGCGCAGCACATCGGTACATGGCGAACACATGCCGTTTTTGAAGCCAACGATGTTCTCAAGATCGAAAAGGAGAGCTTGACACCCACACAGGTTGCGACTGTCAGCGTCAACCCATGTACAGCCTACCGAATTCTCCGAAACTATGGGCCGAGCGCCGGTTTGAAGCCCGGCCTACCGATGAGACCGCTTGAGCTAGGTAGTGGCGAGTGGTTTATACAGAACGGAGCCAATTCCGGGGTAGGACGAGCGGCCATTCAATTCGGCAAGCTCTGGGGCTATCGAAGCATCAATGTGATCCGCGACCGAGATTCAAGCGAGGAGACAGAGGCGCTGAAGAAAGAACTTCTCGATTTAGGAGCGAATGTAGTGGTCACAGAGTCGCAGTTTCTATCGAGGCAGTGGCAAGACCAACTGGCAGAGATCACCCGTGGCGGACGTGAGGAGATTAGGCTTGCACTCAACTGCGTTGGTGGGAAGTCCGCCACCGCTCTGGCGAGATCTCTGGGCGAAGGCGCGAGCATGGTCTCCTACGGGGGCATGTCAAGGCAGCCGGTCGCTTTGCCACTGGGACTGCTCATCTTCAAAGACATTCGATTTGTGGGGTTCTGGCTTTCAAAGTGGAATCAGAAGGACCCCCTCGGACGCAAGCACATGGTGGATGATATTCTCAATCTCATGCGATTGGGATACTTCAAGGACGTTCCCATTGACGAGATCACGTGGGATTGGGAAACTGACATCACCGTGCTCCGGGATGCAGTCCAGGGGACGCTCGAAGGTTTCAGAAAAGGCAAGGGAGTCTTTTTGTTTGGAGACACTTGAAAGAACGACATGGAGAAGTGTGCATTCTCAGGTTGTACAATAGCAGATAGTTCTGCCAACACCAAAATTGCGCCATTGAGTTGGAGAGGTACCTACATATTGCACTGGGAAGTGGAGACTTATGGTGGGAAGAATCGGGTCTGAGTGATGGCTTTCAGCCTTTCTCCGTCGAACGAATTACCCACAAAAGTCATACACGGATCTCGCTTCACTTTATTAGCACGAAGGGCGCGCTTGCAATTGGCATGTCATCACATTCATTATCACTCAGTGAGATGGGATCAGTCAGTATGCCACGCAATTAGTGATCACAGAATTGGTCATAATGGGATGAAGAGCCAGAGGAGTGATGGGAAGCGTTGCCGCTCGGTAGATTGGCCATTCAATATGAGAAATGAGAAAGTAGACGGCACGCCAACAGAACATCTCGTCTGGCCTCTTCAATACGCCATGCGCTGTTCAAGTACGGGCAATAGTTCAGCGCGCATATCGCAGGTGCTTTCTCTTGGAACAGCACTGAAGACAACATTTGCGGGAAATCGCCAACTCTCTGAGACTGACAACAATGACGGACGACGGCATGTGATGTTTCGGGCCCAAACTTAACTTGGCAATGCCAAGCATTCCGTTGCATGCAGTCAAACTCAACCTCGAACAAAGAGTTTCCCATGAGAGTTTCCGATTTGGTACATTTGTACACGCCGCACGCGTGTGTCACTGGCTAGCCTCATCAGGTCTAGCTTGATCTCATCGTGCATCTATTTCTCCACTCTAGACAGTGGACAGTGGAAATCCAGATTCCAAAGACTCCATCCAAAGCTGCGGAGGACGCAACTCTCGATCTAGAAGCAGCTCACATCTCGAAACCCAGTTAACTAATATAGAAGGCTGTTTTGTCAGAAACCCTTTGGCACGAACCAGATCTGAAAATCGCTGTGCCATAGGTCCCGCTTCCCTCTTTCCAATGCGCTTCAGGTCGCAGCTCGACAAGACTGGTGGGAACCAACATCCTAGCTTGACATTGACGACAAACCAAGAAAACACCCTCGTCAAAGGCACCCCGGAAAGCAATGCCGTCATCGGGACAGTCCGAAGTATTTTCAATTCAATACCGCTGGTGTCCAGCGCATCTTCTGCGGCTTTCAATCTTGGCAAGGCAACAAGGTCATGGAAGGCTGAGATCACACAGCTGCTCACCCCGTCAAGCCGCAAGAGGAAGCTGAGCGAGGGTGTGGACACTCGGCAAGACGATTCTTTGCAAGCCAAAGCTTCGTCCGGGGGATTAAAACGACGTAAAATGACGGCTTCTTCGTGTCGGAGACCACGCAATACATCGTCGACTGTTGGCGAACCCATCAACAGCGCGCCCACACAGCGGCTCGACGTTATTGTCTTTGGCAGCGGAGAGAACGGAGAATTAGGCCTGGGAAGCATCAGATATGATAGGAAGAGCCCGGTTGTTGCGGACAAGCCTCGCGTGAACCACCTGCTGCGCGCAGATGAAGTGGGTGTTGTTCAGGTGGCCGTGGGGGTTAGACATTGCGTCGCGCTCACTCACAACGGAGACGTCCTGACGTGGGGGCTCAATGACTCCAGGGCACTCGGCCGAAACACGACCTCATGGGAACACTCAAAGGACATGGATAACAAGCACGCCACAGATCTGAATTCCCTAGAAAGCATCCCCCTCCCCGTGGAGGGGCTGTCGCACCTGGGGCTGAAGATGACACAAGTCGTCGCCACGGACAATGCTACCTTTGCACTAACGGATTCGGGATTCGTCTACGGCTGGGGCACATTCCATGACAGCGACGGCGTATACGGCTTCCTGCGACACAAGATGCGGAAGACGCACAAGACACACAAGACGAAGACGCCCGACTATAATGCAAGATTCCAAGCCTCGCCCGTACTCATCGAGGGCCTCCGAAACATCAAGCATCTCTCCGCCGGTATGAACCACGTCCTGGCGCTGACGACCTCAGGGGACGTCTACGCATGGGGCTCCGGCCAACAAGCACAACTCGCCCGACGACTCGTCCAGCGACATCAACACGAATCTCTTACGCCCCGCATGGTCGACTTACCCAAAAAGGGCATCATCAACATCTTTGCCGGCTTCAACCACAGTTTCGCGCTCGATCGCCAGGGCCACGTCTGGACATGGGGCCTCAACAACTTTGGCCAGACCGGTATCCCCGCCAATGACGAGAATCTGCACATCGGGCATCCCACTCTGGTGCCCGGTCTTGAGGGCTACTCCATCCGCCACATGGCCCCGGGGTTTCATCACAGTCTTGCCTGCACTGAGGATGGCCAGATCCTGGCCTGGGGTCGCTGTGACGCCAGCCAGTCCGGCATGGACCCTGTTGCGCTCTCCAACGAGAAGTGTCTTTTTGATTCTCGTGGACGGCCGCGCATCTTGCTGAAACCTACTCTCATTCCGGGCGTTGCCGCCGGGACCAATTTTGTCGCCGCTGGGATGGACAACTCTCTCGCGATTGACGAGCACGGCACCGTCTTCTGCTGGGGGTATTCGGAGAATTTCCGCACCGGGCTCGGGAGCCAGAATACGGCGGAGATGCCTACTGAGTTGGTGGGCAAAGGTGTTGTGAATAGGGGGTTTACGTATGCGGGTTGTGGGGGGGAGTTCACCATCATGACGCGACCATGTGTGTGAGTTGGGTCTTTTTGGTGCTTGAGATTCAACCTCTCTTCTACTTCTTGATCTTTCTTTCTTTCTTTCGTACTTTGTGCCTTTCTTATCTGGAACTGGCTGGTGGGTAGCGATCCCCTGCGCTTGTCGACACAATATAATGTCTTGGCAGTCACGAACTTGTCAAATTATGGATTATATTTTTATTTCGGGTTTGGCGTTTCGGATATCTAGATACCCTGGAATGAGCTATGTATGGATCACTTTCTTCGGCAGTTTCCCCTTGCCCTGAAACTGTCCCCTTTGTTCTTTTGCTTCTTTTCGCCGTTTTCTTGTTGCTTTTGTCTTCTCATTGCTTCTTGTTTCCTTACTCTTTTCTCGGGGTCTGTTTTCGGGTTCTGTCAAGAAGGACGCCTTTATCCAATTCTTCGAGCGTTCCTCGCGCAGAACCAGTCCTAGCCTTGCATGCGTGGCATTCATAATTGGCCCCCCAAGGCGTATCCGTGTGTCATAAGTGTCGGCTCGTCAGGGGAAAGCAAATAATAAGGGCATGCATGCAGTAACGAAGGATAACGTAAACGAGTCTGTATTGTCCTTGGTTCTTCTTGTCCTTCCTCGAGGGTGAGGAAGGGATCTAGAGATATATGTCTATGGCTCGTGGTGTTGGACCACGAGCCAAGGGATGTTGCCAAGCTGGCAACCGATTGCAATCCTTATCTCTATCCCTCACGATCGGTCTCACTCAGAGAGTGAGACCTCCGTGAGAGCTCCGTGAGACCACCGTGATACCGCCGTGAACCTCCGTGGTCCCTCCGTGGGACGGTCTTAGACAGCTGCGACTATCGTTGTTATAGCCATTCCAACAATAAGATACTCTTCAAAACAGTTCATCGAAATTGCTGCATCGGCTGCGGAAAGTCACGCCGAATACGGTAATTCTTCGCACAATAGCTCAATTGTCAGGAGCGGTCAAGGTGTTGTCAATGAAACAAAAGTTAGTCCTTGCGAGCGCGAAGGGACTTCTCGATATGTATTTTCTTGGGAGTCACGTTGGGTCTCTGTTCAGTGTTGGGTCTATGAGAGCTGTTAGGCGGAGGATAAACTGGCTATCCCTGTAGTGATGAGGAGAGTCGGGACAGGAGATCGTTGGCCTGCAGTGACGACGAGTAAGGTAGTGGCGCTGTACCTACCTCACACCGTACATCACGTTGACTCAGGGACTCAGGGCGCATTTCCCCCGGGAGCACAAGTATTGGTAAAGCAGACTGTGGAGCATGCACAACGACATTAGCAAAGAGCTTCTGGTGTTCTTATTCTGGTATCTTGTGTCTGTGACGGACGCGATCAAGGATTGTGGTGGAAGTATGTAACCCGAACGGCAAGGGTTCTGGTACTCTGGTGCCATGTATCTGTGACTGGTGAGGTAAAGGCTTGAAGTAGACATTTGAGGTGATTGAGATTCGTCTATTACAATCCTTGACGTAGACAGTCATAGCCAATGAGATACATAGTACATAGAATACCAGAGCCCTTTCCTATCACGTCACGCATTGGATTGCTACGTAATTGCCATTTGTTTTTTTTTTTGGGTTTTTTTCGCCAAACCTAACGTTACCAGAATGAAGAATTCGAGTTCTTTGTCAAGACTCAAATCCATCAATTTCGCTGCCGCGCTCGCTTCAGTGCAAATTTTCGCTGCGTCTCCTGCCGATAGTGCACACTATGCCCGATGCGACCTGTTATTCCAAGCTTCCTGAGTTGGACTTTGAAGGGATATCGCTCAGATCGTCAATGATCTGACTTGCAGCAAAAGCAAAATCGTCGGACGAGGGAGTAGAAGGTACTTCTTCCTTGATTGCTGGTGTTGATGGTGCTATAATGGCACCGGCGCGTCCACTTAAGCCTCCTCGGGATAGACCTCGACCTCCGCGCTCACCAAGTGTCCCTTGCGATTTCTCCAACTCTGCTTGCGCTTGGTAGTCACCAGCACTCAAATCGAGCCCATCCCTACTGTCTGACCCTGAATTTGATACACGCAGTTTTTGGCGTTCATTACTCACATCCCTCGCCGTGAGTAAGATCTGAGGGTACTGCTGCCGCATGACATCAATAATATCGCGGACGTGAAGATACTGGATTGCACACAGCGAGCGGAGCAAAGTCTTCTGCTCCGGTGTACGGCGACGAAGAACGTGATGAGTTACAGCGTCGTCTGATACACCGTGATTGTGACGCTCATGTCCCGGTATGACAGCGTACACCCAATTATCGTCCATCGCTTTGCGGCAGCTAGCACGGAGTCGAAATGGGCAATTAATCAGTTTTGTCGTTCTCCGACGAAGTCCTGAAGACTGGGAAGGTCTTCGTTGGCCCCGGTCGCAATCGATCCGACAATACGTTGGCTGCGGTCGCCCATTGACCTCGCGTACATTGCTGCACGACTTCTTCACGAACGCAACACCTTGACTGGCACCCCAATGGCGTAAGAAGGCAAAAAGATGTTCGAGCGTTGCGAATTGAGGCGAAGGTGGAAGGGGGGGGATTGCCGCGCCCTCAAAGTGTTCGCTCATGGCTGTATCGTCATTATTCATGTTCTCGACGTGTTCGGTCGTCGCGGTGCCGTCGTGCGAGAGAGTCGCATTGTTGGGCAATTCGGTGGGGGAATCGATGGTAGACATGAAAAGATTGGAAGCCGTAGCTTTAGAGCTACCTCCTAGGGTATGTAATGATGACTTTGCTGCGTTGTTGATAAGTTGACGTTGTTGTACGGAGAGGTAGGTATGTATAATAATGTACTCCGTATTGAAGAAACAAGGTTCTGAACTTCTGCCCCATCTAATAAGGATCTTAGGTACCTAACAATGCTTGTAGGTGCGGTGCGGAAACATGAAGGACGCGTCGACGCGAGTTCCCGACTTTACTATCTGTCAGCGCCAGTGGCCAATTGATTCTTCGCAGTCCGTTACTGTCCACTTTTCCCGTCATCCGCAATGGTCTCATACTCTCATCATCATCTCGGTTCATGGAGTAATATCTCAACATTGGTACATATGTGTCTGCTCCGACGCCAGGCCAGCTAAGCCAGCATCCAATAGGCTTCCTCGTCCCAGGCCACGCCTGCAAATTGCAACTCTTTTTCTGAGAAGGGCAAGGGTAAGGCATGTCAGGTCCAAGGTCGCTAGGTATTTCGAACAAGTATTTTATTCGGCGAGATCCTCCCCAGTCTGGCTATCCGGCGAAGCCGTTTCGACGACAATCGAGCTCCGATTTGAAATATCATTGTATTGTTTTCGACATCAAGCTTCTGGAGCGGTTATCTTGTTCTCATCAATTACAATACAATAAATAGTACTTCGAATCGGACCTGGATTGCTATTTCGAACTGTTTCAAAGTTTGTCCCATCAGCCAGACTGGGGAGGACCTCGTCCAAGACTTTGTCGAAAAAAGCTACCTTGGCTATAAGGCATACAGATCACCCGTCGCCCGAGGCTATGAGACAGGGAGAGAGTGCCCCAGGTCGTAGGCAGGCCTGTGCGAGAAAGAAGGCCCCTACATGAGCTCTAAAAAATACAAAGTTGCAAACATCTGGTATCTGACGAAACTCTCTCGATTCGAAAGCCTACCTAGGCTACCTACGCTTCCGTATACAAGGGTTGATTGTGACGAGTCACGACGGGGCGAGATAGACGTCGTACACGTCCCCTCTCCTTGTTGGCGGGTCGGCGCTTCGATGCTTGCATTTGTGCACGCGGTTGCTTTACCAATTATTGAAGAGAAAAAACAGTGCTTATTGCATGATATGCGGAGCACTACAAGGTATGATCTTCCATCGTTTCCTTTATAAGTGAAGTGAAGTGGTTATACTAAATGCTGTGAGGAGAGATACTCGAAACCTCGACTGACTGCAACTCGTTCGTTGGCTTGATAAAGTATTAGCCGGCTTCAGGGTGAGGTAGGCACCTTTTTCGTCACCCGACCCAATTGTACAGGCTTCTGGTTTACAAGTCCACATAAGCATCATGACAAGCCGTTGGTATACCCAGGTATGTAGGTATGTAGGTAGTATTTTTGGAACCTGGCTGTAAGGTACCCGAGGTACTGTAACGATCTTGATCCTGCGAATCTGCTTTGAGTCTTTACGGCGACTTCTCGGCCAGAAGATAAGGAGGAAACAGGTCGACGAACAATGAATCTGATCAATCAATCTTCATTCTCCAACCAGGTGAGCGGACCAGCTCGTTGGATGGATGAAGCGGCGAATCGGCATGCCGCCTACCGAGCAGACAGTGTCTGAGAGCAGCGATGGCGAGATGCCTACCTAGATTTTCGGCGGCAAGTTGGCTGTCAGAAATGACAAAGTTCCAGGCACCAGCGTTTAAAGGATCGACGCGCCTCGGCAATGGCGCAGAGTGCCCTATGCCCGATACGAGGCAGACAGATGATCACGGGCTCAAGTGACGCGCCACAGAGTTGGTGACGGGTCATCCATGATCGGCTCGAATCATTGATGAGAGAAACACGCATTCGATTGTTCCATTTGCGGCGTACTTTTGGCTTCCTTTCAGAGACGAAGAGGATAGTCTCGGGAGCAAGGACGACAGTCTCACTGTCTCCCACAAACCAATGTTGTTACATATTATTATTACATACCGGTCACCACGCGACATGTAATAACACACGGGCGGCGCTCGAGTGGCGTCCAGAACCTCGAACTTGCACGACTCACGACTCACGACTCACGACTTGGATTCTCAGAGAGGCCGAAGCTCTGGAAAGAAAAGGCTCCAGATTTGCTCAAATAGTAGTACACAGCGTCAACGAGACATCAAGATTCAAGACCCTTTTTTTTGTCGGGGAAGAGAGCCTCCCCTTGTGAGTTGTGGCTCTTTTCCTTCCCTTCCCTTCCCTTCCCTTCCCTTTCCGTCTTCTTCTCTATCTAGGTATTCTAGGTATGTATTCCTCTTGATTGACACGACTTTCCAACACGGGAAAGCGGAGATTTCCATGTCCTGAAACGTGAGGCGCTCTTCAATAAGGCTAGATACCTTTAGCTGTAGCATATGTCCCTGGACTCCCTGGGCCCGGGCCGCTATGCGCTCTGTTGTACGCGCCAGTGAGTTGTAAACTCCGTAGGTGAAGTTCTAATCTCCCTCACGTGCCTTTATCAGGCACGTGATATCTTCAGCCTGAGACGCATCACAGCCTACAGGATACATATATCGGGCTGCTAATAATACCTAAGTGCTTTGATAAAAAAGGTGTAGTGAGCTGGCTGCGCTACCGAGTGCTTGGGTCAACACATGGCCAATGCAATCAGCGCCTCCAGACAGAGCGAATTTGCGTGAGGGTGCTGAAGCAGCAGTGCTTCTGTGCGCATTGGGCGCGAGGAAGAAGAGGCATCGAGGGCAGCGTCTGGTTGGAGCACGAAAGGTCTAAGTATTCTCCAACAGAGGGCAAGTTTTGGCCCATCTCGCTCCAGAAATGCTAGTATAGTATAGTATTGTATAGTATTGTATTGTATTGTATTGTGTTATTCTGAATTGGCGTTTGTGGGAGATTGCCTTGTTCATGCCATCCGTAGCCGGCCCCTCTGTCCATCGTGCTTCTTTAAAAAGGAATGCTTGGCTCGACTTTCAGACTCGAATCAAGCCTCAAGACTTCCACGCCATTCTCACGCACAACTCAACGACAAGATCCATCATGGCATTTCTCAAGACTCTTGTCTTCCTCGGTGCTGTGTCCAGCAAGGTAAGGCTTGTTGCCTTTATGGCAAACTCAAAGAGCTCTGTTGTTCCTTTAGTTTTGAAAAGGAATAATATGATACATAGAAATAACAGAAGTGTAAATCATATGGACGAGAGAGGGGGCATAGAAGCACAGCAGAAGAAGAGAAGAAATTAAGAATAGAAAGACGAAAGAGTCAGAATGAACAGAACCGTCAATCAAAGCTGACTTCCAACCAAGGTCCTCGCCATCGAAGCCCCCCTTCCCGGCTACGGCGTCGCAGATCTCGCCTGGGACATCCAACTCGCCCCCGGCGAAACCCCCATCAACCTAAACGGCACAATCGAACAAATCACCTCTCAAATGAACGATATAAACCCCCGGTGGGTCCAAGACTTGAAAGCGAGGAAGCCTCCCCCCGTTGATGCAGCGCGCGTGAAAGCTCGAGACAAGTACCTCAGGTTTTACTGCGGCAGCCCGTACGATTGGTGGTATGCAGAAACATCGCATATCAAAGAGGGAATTGACTACCTATCCAAGCTTTCGGGGAAGCCTAGGAGCACTCCCGGGAAGAAGTGCGTGAGAGTTAGTTGCTCGTACTTGGCCGCCATCTGGTGGTGCAATGATGTAAGCCTCCCCCTCTTATCGGTATCCATTTCGTGTTGTCTTTCTTCCTCTGTTTTCATTCTTTCCTTCTTCCATCCTCTCTATTTTTACTTCTTCTTGATCTGACCTTCACACTTCTGGTATAGAGCCCCGGAGACATTGAGATAGGTAGCTTTACGGAGATTGCCGATGCCGCCCGCATCATCGTGGAGAAGTGTCCCATGGGAATTTGGGGACAATATGTGCGTGGCCAGGCGTTCCTGCCGGCAGATTGGAATGTCATCGTCCGGAGGGATACGGATAGCTGTTGAGACCCTTGCTTGACTCTTTGACCCAAAGTCGAGACATGAATCAAGGCGGAAGTTGCTACCTACCTAGTACATATACCTATCTAGGTAGTATAGAGATCTCGTAGCTGGGTGGGGAACGTATGCTGTGCCAAGACAGATGCAAAATACGTAATTTGTAGCAGGATTCATCAGGTGACAAGGCATTCGATCGTTTGTGACGTCGTCCGTATTGCAAAAGTAGTCGGCTAGCCAGATGTGTAGACGTTCTCGTCTCGTTCCCATCCCCATCTACATCTGCTGCGACTATGCCCTCAAAGCCTGAGCCCACTCATGCAGCTTATCTATCACAACAGGCGCAAACGCCGTTAGCGTCCCCTCAATAACATTCCCAAAGTACATAATGGCCTCCTCCTCGCTCAATTCCAGATGAAAGCGCTCCCGCACCTTCAAGACCGCCTTGTCCGGCTCCAGCCGTATGTCCGGGATATTCGCATGCAGCATCAGCCCAAAGAGATTCAAAATCAGGTTTGACGACTTGCGCAAGGCCGCATACGAGAGGAAACAGTACTGCTTGAAGCGGTTATATAGGTCCGAATTCACGCCACCCATGCACTCGACCATCTCCTTGGACAGTTTAACAAGCGGCGCAAAGGGCTTCGGGTCGCGGCCGAGGATGAAGCCAAAGTCCGCGTGGAAGAAATGCCCGTCCGGAGCGAGAAGGAGGTTGTCGAGGTGGCGATCGCCCACGCCGAGGATGTACGTGATGACGCAGTAGCCAGCGCAGGACTTGATGTACGTGTCCAGAGTCTCTTGGCGCACGCCCAAGGGTTGTTTGTCGTCGGGGTTGTGGTGTCGGAGATAGGCCAGCGCGGGATTAGTCCTGTATTTGCTGGCAATGGCAGAGAGGCTCTGCGATTGGACAAACTGAGATGCCCCGGCTGTGGTGCTAGTCGCGAGGATCTTGTACGGCGAGAGCTTGAGGTCGAGGTTTTCTTTTTGGAGGAGCTGGTCCATGAGCGTGATGATTTGAATGACGAGTTGGTCTTGTCGTAGATCGTCTCCAAGCTTGAAGATGATGGGGTACGTGCCGCCACTCGTCGTCTTGAAGGTGCATTTGATGGGGTTTAGCGAGGACTTGAAGACAGCTACCTGGTCCGGCATCACGCCCGTGATCTTGACGGACGGATCCAACGGCATTGCCAAGGGGGGGTCAAACACGAGCAATTCGTTCTTGGGGTCTGCTAGGGATTTCTTGAGCTGCTCCGTCTTCTTGGCAATTGACTCGCCCGACGCCTTGATCTCGCTCGCAATCTTGGACACTATGGCCACCATTTCGGCTTGGCGCAGGAGTGTCTTTCGATCTTCAACCCCGCTGGGCTGTTGATTGACCAGCTCCAGCATGAAGTCGTATGCGACCTTGCGGTATATATTTCTGTTGTCGATACCTTGCTCAGGACTGTGATCGTCGCATTCGACCATGAGATACCAGTGAAAGTAGTTTCCCAACAGAAAGTTGGCCGCGGCGCGTTTAATGAGGAAGCGTGCTAGGGAGGACGAGTCTTGGGTGCTTTCTTGTTCTTGTTCTTGTTGATCTTGTGCTTGTTCCTGTTCCTGTTCCTGTTCTTGTTCTTGTTCTTGTTCTTGTCCTTGTCCTTGTTCATGTTCTTGTTCTTGTTCTTGTTCCGTGTTGTCTAGCGTTCCATCCGCGTCGTCCGCGTGGCCGGTGAGTACATGCTCGTACTTGAGGGCCTGCACAAGCTGTAGGAGGTACAGCAGGAGTTCCCGATCGTCAGCTTTCCGAAGACGGTCCACCGCATACGATCGCACGGCCGGGTTATCGAATGACGGGCCGAGAAGCTCCAGAGCATCGTCCACGTCAATCTCGGTCCATCGGCCCAGCACCTGTATGGCCTGTTTAGACTCGCTCTGATCCGTCCAGTTCACAGATTTGACAAATTTTGTCAGTGCTCGCTTGTCTCGAGTCAAATGATATCGAAACTTCCAGACCAGATCGGCCTCCTCGGGTGACAAGATATGCGTTGGCGAGTACGACATGATGAGATTGAGCTCGTCGCGGACCTTGGAGTTTGGTTTGAGATCCTTGTCCAAAATTCCATGGCGATGTGAGCTCCGGAATAGCCGCCTGTGCTTCGCCTCGGCTGGATTGTCTCTCTGTCCAACTTCTGGATCGTATACCCTAATCAGCCTCGACCCGGGTCCTCCGTCAGAGCTCTCCCCCATGGCGTTGATACCTGGCCCAAACTGGACCTCAGGCTGATATTGATGCGGTAGAGCTGTTTGGGATGCTGACAGTGGCTGCAGAGCTGATACTGGCGGAGCATCATACTCGTGATCGGCAAACACGACGGGAAAATCGAATCGCGGCAGTTCAACATTAAGCAAGAACGCAGAGGGCGAATTACGGCGAGATTCACGGTCTGCGTTCTCTTCGTCACCATCGTCGCTATGAGAGTCGCCTGCAGGGCTGTGAGAGTCGTCTCGATTGAGAGCTCGCTGTCGCTGGAGCATCTTCATGGACGACTTTGCTGCTACGAGGCCTTTCTTTTCAAAGCTTCGAAACACCATCTGGTCGAGCCAGTCCACTCGAGGGATCTCGCCCATTTCGTGTTTCTTGAATAATTTCTCCATCCTGTCCAACTCCTCGACGTCTTTGTCGAGGAGCAGACCGCCTTCGCCGCCACTTTGCAGGGACGCCTTTCTTTTAGTCGCAATCAACGCCGGTGTGGTGCTGTTGTCGGTTCCGTCGGCAAATTTGTGTCTATGAACTAGACACTTTTGTCTTCCCTTTTGAACTTGGTTATCGCTATCGAACATGGACAGAGTTGTACCACCAAATGGGATTGAGTGCCCGATGGCCGTCTTGCCGCCCGTGGGTGAGAGGTCCCATATTGTGATGGCGAGGCGAGCGTCTGCGGGGAGCGATTTGTATGTGATTGGCAATTGCAGCCACTCATTCCACCTGAAATCATGCTCGTCAGTCTTCTTTTACAGGCATCGGCCCTAGAGAAGGACGGTGGTCACTGGTCAGTGGTGGGAGTTCGCGACGCGACGTACTTTCGCTCAGATCGAAAGGGCTTATATGCTGTTTGTACAGGCACAGTAAGGGGTTTAGAGCCAGCCCAAACTTGCACGGTCACAAAAAGATCCGAATATAGACTGAGCAGTTAAGTGTCATCAGTATGCGCTCTATGGGACTGCAGGTACTGACGGGCGCAAGCTACCTGGTGTTGGATCCAACGTGTCGAAGATGCGGACTCTCGAGGAGAGTGGAAAACTTGACGGGAGGTTCCTCGCCTTCTAGGTTGATTCTGCAGATGTTTTATTAGTCTGACGTTCAGGAGAAGTGTCTTGCAGCAGAGAAACGAAAATAAGAGGCTGGTGGGAAGGCATACATTCGAACACTGACTGGATGGTCGATGTCCTTGGATCCCGCGAACGAGAATGGGTCCATTTTCCCATACTCAGCCATGATGGCGGCTCATGGCATTCTGGGCGTTTTTCTTTAATTATTGCTATGTTTTTCTTTTCCTTTTTTTTATCGTGAAAGGGCGTGCCTGGGTGTGCGAGACGAGACGAAAGGGTGAGGATGTCGTTGCGTTGCGGCATCCAATGTTGTTCCTATCGCAACTGGTACAAGCAGAGTGACGTCTGTCGCGTACATACCTATAAGGCGCGACCACCAATCAGCCCGCAGGAGCCGCCCCACCATTACAGGCATCTACAGGTAGGTACCTAGGTATCTCGTTCATCGTCTCGTAACCTCGTTCATCAGCGACGTTGAGACATCGGGACTACATACATGCTCTGTGAGTCCGTACATACCGATACTTACGAATTACAACACAACGCTTTCACTCTTTCCCAAGCAATGAAGCCAAAGGCGAAATCGAGTAAAGCACCTCTCGACATCTCCTACGACATCGCGCGAATCTCTTTCTCTGGCTGACTCTCAAGTGAAGCAAAGCAACCTGCTCGGTCACTCAAATACACGGGGAATTCTCGAACTTGGCTTGTAAGAAGGTAGCAGGGACAAAGAAGAAAACAACAATATGACTATCGTCTTCATGAACATGTTGCACGAACCAATACCATCTGTAGCAGAGCCATAATAGTAAGGCATCCTAATTGCATGAAGAAGTGGCTAGTGAGCTACGCTACTCTTTTATGCAATTGCATCGCCATCCGTCGCGGTTAAGCCCCATCTAACGCCCAGCGTCTTGGCCGGAACTCGACAGCTAGCATACATACCTCCTGCGCGGTCTTCATCAACCCATAGGCCTGGCGTGAAATACCGCGATCCAAGTGACAGGAGAACCAGATGATGCAGTAGAGTAGCGAATAGTCGCATCATTGCACGCGTGGCAAGGGTTATTTGTGGATTATGAGCTGCTGCCTGCGAGCCTAATGCAGCTGCTGGTTCTTTGGTCTCAGTCTCAGACTCTTCCTCATTAATATGGCCCAAGAAGTTTCGTTGACCAAACGAGGTCGTACATGGTAGGTCACTAGAGCCACTGCTCCGACATAAAATTACGTATAGACTTTGGTCCTAGTTCGCCTCCATGAAGCCGTCTATCGTCACTGTCCCTCCGCCAAAGAAGAGCAGCAGTGGTAGCGCGAGCAGATGGTCACCTGGTGCTCCCTTGGAACGGCGTGATTATTCTGGACTCAAACTGGGCAGCTTTGACTCCGCCTTCTCCCGAGTAGTGCCATGTCCGGGTATGCCTCCTCTGATCCCACTCAACGCCTTTCATCGTCGTCAAAAAGAAGTTCATCCAATAGGAAAAAAAAGGAAAACACGCTTTCACTTGCGCGGGAAAATCAAAATACACATTCGCATCAACTGTACCAGCCCCTTGCTCCTGGTTCTTCCTGGCTTGCTTGTTGACGATGAGGTATCATCGGCTGCGTGATCTGAAAGACGTCAATAATTTCCCGCCAGGTCTCTTCATCCATGGAAAGGATAGCCTGGTGCTTGGATGCGCCGTGCCGTGGTTGAGTCTCGTCACCGCTGGGATCTCTTTCGACGGGTGCTACACAATCATAATAAGGATCATGTTAGCATTTCATTGAACATATGACCACAGTCAAAATAGGGAGCCCAGCAGTAGCACACGCACCAATAGCAGGAAGACCATGCTCATCAAGTTCAATCTCGATTCGCGCATCCCTGATCAGAAAACTGACGTAGAACATGTTCTCGACCGTCTGACCAAACGAGTAAGGATTGACGACGAAGCGCATCAAGTCGATACCTCCTGTGCTTCGAAGGCCGTGTTGGTGCATCAGCCTCGTCTTTTCCGCATCCTCCATGTCATCATCGATCAAGTCCGCCACGACCTCTTGCGTCTGCGCCTGCATCGTGTGTAGCCGCTGCAGGATATCTGTGCACATGGCAGTGAGATCATTCTCCTTCTTTGCCATTTCATCCACATTGAGCACCTCGGGCCTTGTCTCTTTCAGCTCCTCCGGCCGGAAAGGAGCACTGCGCTTAGCTAACTTGCGTGCTCTCTTCTCGACGGATAGCGGGCCCAGCAGAAATCCCGGCATCGCGGGCCGCCGGATGTTCGGCAGACAGGCAAATCGGCCTAGGTGCGACCAGTTCATCATGTCTCCATCATCGCCGACCTCGTCATCGTCCTCGTCTGCATCGTCGTGTCGACCACTTCTCCGGCGCGTCACGGTCCTGCGTTGGCGCTGTGTGCTCGATAAGTCAGGGGCCTCGTCGTCTCTTATACCGGCACCGTGTCGCATGTAGGTAATGGCTTTGGAAACAAATTCGTCGACATCGATCCCTTCGGAATATTTTCCATGAGCTAGCCGCAAGGCCTTTCGGTACGAGAGATCGGTGGTGCTCACGAGCAGTCGCGAATCGATTGTGGCCTCGGTCGTTTGTCTCACTTTTTTGGAAAGCTCGTTGGCCTTCATGATGGCATCGTGCAGACCTCGGGAGTCATCTTGTAAATACTCTTCTGCGTTCTCGTTGACTTGTTTCAACAGATCTCTCAGTTCTTTCTGCAATAGTCGACGCTCATGCAGAGGTTGATCGGGATCAAACACGTCGGTTTCAATGTTGTCGTCGGGCGTTCCCGACCTTTGGCGGCTGGCGGGCGGCTCGGCAGCGACAGTGCCTCTTCTTTTCCGCTTTGAGCCCGGCGTACTGGGCGCCTCGGAGCTTTGTCTCACGGCTGCGCCATTTCGCGAAGAGGATGGGGTTGGGGTTAGTGATGGGGAGGAGGATCCATCCTCCGAGTTGTTGGAACGATTTGGCATGGTACAAGTAATGCGTGGTAGAGAAGACAATACTTCTCACTTGTCGGGGAATTGAAGCCAGAGAAGAGATATCCTGGCAGATCGTCGTCGAGTGTAATCGAGTTGAGTCGGCTTCGGCGATGCGCAAGAATTGGTCGGTCTGAAGTCGCGTTTGGACTTGGACCACGCGATTTGGTGTGGCCAAGGTGGGGGGGAGTGGACGCGTCGCCAATCAAGGCAATTGATCCTAACATCCACAACATGGAAAAATTCCCCGAATTCGCCTGCCTGGCACAACTTCACAAGACAACTCCGCGAATTCGTTCCGAAGACCAACTTCGGTGCCAAAGAAGGCGTAGCGGTAAGTCCGGTAACCCCCATAAGTGATGGTGCCGTTCTCCGGGCGTCAAATTGTCGTCGCGGCCTCGAATACATCACGACTGGAAACCAAAACGCAGGCGCGTCCGTCTCGTTGCGGGAACAACTGTCGCCATCAATGATCAAAGGTTACGGCATACATTCACCAAGAATGTCGATGCGGCGTCGCTGGATGAGGCGCGAAAGACCCATAAGCCCGCTGCAGGGACTATGCGTGCCGAAACTGAACGCGAATGAATGACAGGGATCACAATCTACGGAAGATCATCTCAATGAGGCGGTAAAGTAAACTGTCTCCGAAGCTTTGAACGCCCTTCTTCTCAAGAGAGCACCGTGGCCTTCGATTGTAGCCTCCGGCGTCACGGGTCGTCACATTCAGGCTCCTCGAGTTCCCCCTTGGAGGACTACCTACCTTTCACTCAGGAGACAGGAGTCAGGAGTCAGGAGTCAGGACGATAATATCAGAGACACGCCCCTCCCTCGCAAGTCGCAACCACTCTGGCTCACCTACTCAGCAGCGAGCTTTCGCCTCGGTGACTATTAGGTTCGCGTTCGCAGCGCAAAATCGTTGTCCTCCAGAACACTTGGCAAGACGACTGCGCACTACCAACGAACGGGGCCTGACGCGCCATCTCCATCCTTGATACCGCTGGGAGAGTGTTCGCAGTACAATTACCGCGATCATATCATCAGCTTCCCCAAAAATCTACCGCCTGTGCACCACCACCTGCCCGTGCCGCCAGGAGAGCTCGAGTTTCTCAACTTGCGACCTCGACGCCAGGCCCGTCAGCTTATATGAGCAACTGATTTCGCGCCCAGCTCTACGTGTGACGGTTATTCGCCAATGGCTCCATCATCTACGAATTATTCAGGCTTCAGTGATATCACGAATGATGAGGAGCATCGTCTCAATTTCAGGGATCAGATCCCCGAGATCGACTGCATTGACGTCTTCCGTCTGAAGTTCGGCGTTCACATCGTCGTTGTCGGGCAATCCACTCAGAATCTCCTTGTCGATCGTGATATCGCCATACCTAGTCTGAACGATTCGTAGAGGATGGAACCATTGGCGAACAACCGAACGTCGCACGTGGAGCTTGGTGCGAGATTGATCACGTGAGGCTGATGAGCTGGTAGCGAAGGCCGCAAGATGAGGATATCGAGCGGTTCAATCGTCGATCCAGTCCCTTTTGAGAGTTAAAATTGAGACTATGTATGTACGTACCTACAAGGTAGGTAACATGCCCCGGGGGCCCGGGGCGCGGGGGGGGGGGGGGGGGGGGGGGGGGGGGGGGGGGGGGGGGGGGGGGGGGGGGGGGGGGGGGGGGGGGGGGGGG
>SRQH01000660.1:0-14846 GCA_018360345.1 Claviceps sp. LM84 group G4
GCATCAATGGTCTTGTGGTGTTATCATGGTCGTCTGCATCGAAAAAGGAAGATTCGGTTGCTTCTGGCGTAATGTGATCGGCCGGAAAGTGAATCGAATTGGCGAAAAGAAAAAAAATTGTTGAGGTTGCGGAGAGATCCTTGCTTTTGATCCTCCGGCTTTCGGTTGCGAAGACTACTTTGCTTCGACTTTCCAGCAGTCGTACTAGTCGCTGGGCCTCTTCTCAGAGGACTTGGGGGCCTGTCGCGCAGGACTTTGGTGTCTTCTCTCTCTGATGCCTCGCAGGCTGGGGATATCGAAGGGCGACAACCTCCGGTCATGATCTCGAAGGGTATGGCCTCGCAGGCGCCCCTGTCCCGCAGAACTCGATCTCACGACAGCGACAGCTGCCGGAGCCAAATCCATTTGCCATTGCCAGCGGAAGTTGCAGAACCCGGGCTCATAACCTGTTGAACAATTGGAGGGCAAAATGGAACTTTCTTATTGACTGAAGAGCTAATAAGTTTCCCAAACTGTGGGCTAGGCCGTCACGTGATGCGGCTGCCAGCACTAGCATGGCATATTCCTCAATACATCTGTTGGAAATTGGCGTTGGACGGCTTTGCAATGCATGACCGTCTGACGCTAGGTTTCTCAAGGTGCCTCCTGATTGTGTCCGTAGAAACATGAGGCGTCCATTTCTCTTCCAGCTCTCTGATGGCAATGGAAGATGGTCTATTTATTTGTGTTTGAAGACGTGGCATAGGTATTGTGTTTTGAAAGCCTGGACGGACACCCTCGCCCACGAGGTGAGATGCCTCAATTTTGATGAGTGAAGCGTTCTCTGATTTCGCACACGAGGGCCCTGAAGAGTCCCTCTTCAATCGCGATGTGCGCGGCTGATCAGCCTGCTGAAATGGCTGAACACACGCGGCGCATTGCGTCTTACAGCCAGACCCCGAGTAGGTAGCAGGGAGACCTTAATGACCACCCTGATACATAACTGCTTAATCACCACCCTGATTACCTAAAATGGTATAGTGTGTTTCTGGTACCCTGCTAGTGCGGTACCTATTCTAGGTATCTAGCGCTTGGCTTGGAGGTAAGTACCCCATCTCGCGGCGCGTCGCGTCAACAACACTTTTTTTTTCTTACCACAGCTTTCGAATGTATGTTATCATTTCTTGAAGCTATACTTTTTACTTCCCATCGCTTTAACAAGTTCAAAATGAGCTCTCCGTCGTCTTCAACATCGCAGCCACCGAGTGCTCAGCTTGGCGCGTTACGCAGCCCATCGCGACGTCCTTCGGCGCCTCCATCGCAGGATGGATCTGACAACTCTATTACTTGCTTGTCTCCCATGAGAACGCCGAAAATGATCGCGAAGCCTCTTTGGGTGCTGATTCTGAGCTCCAACGCGCACCTCCTCTGCCACGGCGGCGCGTATTAGATTACGTGCCAAGGCGTCGTGACAATGATGAGCTCCGTGAGGTGGTTGAAGGCGAGGATTGTGATCTCACAGACCTTTGGGACTCCAGTATTCGCGACCGCGACCATCTGCCACCGCCAGAGGTGATGTATGACAGTTTCGACGTCGCCGTCGATAGCGTTACTGCGTGGGCAAAAGAGCATGGAGTGGCCTACAGGAAGCAGAAGTGGACCAACAAACATCACCACAGGCTTCTGATGGTCTTCGTCCGCGCTGGGAAGCGTCTCGAGGGGGCCGATATACACGACGAGTCGAGGCCTCGGCCAGGAGCTACGTCGCAGAAAACTGGCTGTAAGATGAAGTTCTATCTTATGGCGGTTGATAATACGCAGCTGGACGGCCAGTGACTGTGGAGGGTCAAATGGTGCGAGAACAGAGCCATTCACAACCATGCTGTAGCTATAGAGCCTGGAGCCATGTCTTGAGTACTTTGGCCGGCTTGATATCCAGGATGCTGTGATGGCCGAGAGTGCAAGGCAGTGTTCATGTAATGCGGCAAAGGAGGATGCTGTCCCACAAAAACTGCCTGTGGTCCATATTGTGAGGCAAACTGCGATGCATTTTGTGACGCTTGGAGAGCCTCAACAGTGCCTGTGAGCTTCAAGATTGCTGACTGCATCTCTGCAAACTGCGTTTGCGTGCCACCTTCTTGACGCTTTCCGAATGAAAGTACTGGTGGTGAGTTGGGAAGCAGCGCGCACAAGGAAAAGCTGATCGACGCGTCGCGGCGTGGATAACAACAGAGAGGAGAGCAGGAATGAGCGTATAAAATTGTATGTGAGGTACAAAGGTGAACGGAAACGGAAGTATATCTAAATACGAAAGTATATGAAAAGATACATACATGCATTTTAGGTTTAGCGTGGTTATGCGTGTTCAATAAAGCAGATAGTCTGCGCATGATACGCCGCCTCTCTTTTGGTTGGGGTGGTCTCCTGGGAGGACGGTGAGAAGACCCTGATTACGTTGGTCAATTTCGGGACAATGTACAATACTTACGTACCTAGTACACTCGTCGTTGCCGGGTCGTCCATGATGATGAATTAGCGATCACGCGCGTCTCTTGCCCACCTGCATTTATTAAATTCTCCTATCTCTTACTAGGCGTGGCCTGCAGGATCTTAAGACCACGCCAACTTAACTTAGACAAGTTCATTTGACAGCATTGCTACACATTGGTCCGGACATTATAAGCATAAAACATCATAAAAAAGAGAGCCATGGAAACTGGAACTGGACCAAATAAAATATCCCTTTTAGGTGGTCGATCGGTCTCGATGTCGATCGGTCTCGATCCACCGAACCCTTGGTTAAAAGTTGACATCATAGCTATGCACTTGTGCCAGCGGAAGGGTTGAGGTTAAGGGTTAAGGGCGCAGTACATGTATACTTTTGAGATATTAATACCTAGGTACCAGTAATTCATATATTAGTTAGTTGAGTGGAATTTTTCGATTACCCGAGAACTATAGCAAAATGTCGCATAGAGTGGGTTGAATTTACGTCATATTATTATCGAAGTGTGGATCTATTGTGCAAATAAAAATAAAAGATAAACGGCCTAAAGGGAGTGCCAAAAAAGAAGAAAAACCCCCGGTTGACCACCGTTTAAACATACATTTATGATGGAGGGAGGGAGGTCGGGACAACAAATAAATAAATATATATCATGGCGGGTTATGTATTTTTCTCTGCAGCCCCCAGCTGGTCGGAGATCTCCATAGAGCAAAAAAAGACGGGGGAAACCCCCCCTCCGGTTTTTCCGGTTGTTTTACATGATGACAGCCCGCCACAGATATATATAATATATATTATATATATATATGCCTACGTAGCATCACATGCCCAATTTCGAGTTTTGACCAGTAAATCAAATTACCTGTTAAGCTTTCGGAAAGTAATGGGGGGCCGAATGATGGGCGTAGGACCGAACTTAATTTAATTGATGGGTCGTCGACGTCTAGTCGTCTTGCGTGCGTTATAAGTTTATACATTAGGTACGTACCTGATATAACCCTAACTTGTGTACTTGTATCTAGGGCTGGACCTGTATCTATCTGCAAGTAGTCCTGTGTTGTAGTGGAGTGTAGTGGTGTGTACGGAGTACATCCATCTCTTTCATTCTTCTCGATCTTGTGGTCGACCCCTCTACCCTTACTTCACGAACGCTATGAAAGGCAACACTGGTGACCCGAGTAACCAGCGACATGCTGCTATTCTTAATAAGTTCCTTCCTGAAGGCTACTCGGCTGATCCAGAAGTAAGTCTGGGGAGACAGCCTTCGAACTGGGAACTTACAGATTCATCCCCAACGGATGGCGCGAATTCGCAACCGCCAACGATGATGCCCTCAGAAGAAAGCAACGAGACCGCGTCTGCAGACATTGGGCATGCTATTGCCCCTCACCATCTGAAGTCTTCTTTGAAACTGCAGGGAGGAGATATCCACCGCGATATGTTCAGGATGAAGGCTCGGGTAAATTCTCTCAGGCGAGCCGCCACGTTTTCTCACCAACCTTCGCAGCCATTCGGTTCGAACGGTGAACTTTCCTATACAGAGCAACGCACTCCCGGTGGTTTCCGACGCCACCACATACAACGACAAGCTGAGCGTATAGGTGCAAACGGTACCTTGATAGGTGCCAGGAATTTCCTGGATTTCTTGGACTTGTATGGAAGCTTCGCCGGCGAAGACCTGCAGGATGACGATACATCGGAAGACGATCTAGCCATCGATGAAGACGATCAAGTCAGCGAGCCAGATGAACATCGCCCCCTGATCAGCCGTTCGTCCCTCCGGCGAAAGTCTCGTAGGCATGACCGTGAAGGTGATGCTAGCACTGTGAAAACCTTCTTCACACTTATCAAAGCCTTTATTGGCACTGGAATAATGTTTTTGCCCAAAGCTTTTCGTAACGGGGGCATATTATTCTCATCTCTGACGCTCATTGGAGTATCACTCATCAACTGTCTGTGTTTTCGGCTTCTGCTCGATTGCAGACAAAGGTATGGAGGGGGTTATGGTGAATTGGGGGCTTCCATTGTTGGGCCCAGATTTCGCAATCTTATCCTCGGTTCGATCACCTTATCCCAACTGGGCTTCGTCTGCACGGGGTTGATATTTACAGCCGAAAACTTGCACTCTTTCTTATGTGCAATATCAACAAGTCGCACAGAATCTGGCCTCAGCGTTCCTGGACTTCTTGTACTACAGCTTGTGCCTCTCATTCCGCTCGCCTTGATTCGAAACATTTCAAAATTAGGTCCCATCGCTCTATTAGCAGATGTTTTCATTATGATAGGGCTGCTGTACATTTGGCAATACGACGTGCTGGCTCTAGCAAGACACGGAATAGCGCCTTCAGTGAGGCTTTTCGACTCTTCCTCCTTCGCCTTAACTATCGGCTCAGCAATTTTTACCTTCGAGGGCATAGGCCTTATATTACCCATACAATCCAGCATGAAAAAGCCTGAGCAGTTTGGAGGTCTTCTCTACGTCGTTATGCTACTGATTACTATGATCTTCACGTCGGTTGGCGCCCTTTGTTATGCCACTTTTGGGGATGAGACCGATATACAAATCATATCAAACTTTCCGCAAGACTCGCCGTTGGTAAACGCTGTGCAATTCTTGTACTCGCTTGCGGTCCTTGCTGGTGAGCCGGTACAGCTATTTCCAGCTGTACGCATCATAGAAACGTCATTATTTGGGGAGAGAGCGACTGGAAAGAGAAGCATTACAATTAAGTGGCAGAAGAATACCATCCGTGCAGTAGTGGTGGCGATATGTGTGGGAATTAGCATGGTTGGGGCGAGTGATTTAGACAAATTCGTTGCCATAATTGGGAGTTTTGCTTGTGTGCCGCTGGTATACATTTATCCTGCGTATTTGCATTACAAAGGCATCGCGCACTCAATTTGGACTAAGGGTGTCGATGTTATACTAATCGTTATCGGTCTGTTAGCAATGATTTACACAACATCGGTCACGGTTATGCAATGGATACAATATTAGCTAGATATACTTAAATTTCCAAGCATTGAAGGCGAGCGAGAATATAATGAGAGGCTCAACATTCTTGAGCAGAGGTGCCACGCAAAACTCACGCATCCATTGTTTGAATACACAAAACGACAAACACTACTATCATCATAAGCTTATCTTAGATGCTGACTGGCCTTCAACGTTTCTGGGCAATATAGGTGATCATTCCGATGGACCCAACTCTCTTCATTACCCCAGGTTGAAAATTGAGAATCTGCTCGATTGTTCCATCTGATAGTCCACGATCTCGCATTCTGACAGCATCGATCGTCGTTCTCATGTCTGCAAATCGCCTAGCATCTCCGCTTGATGAGCCGAGTCCCGACACGTTGTCGCTCGCTAGCTGTTGCAAAGTCTTTCGGGCCTGCAAGACTGAGATTGTGATGTTTTGTCCCGTGGAAGGGGAATATGGCGTCGGGATGCTGGTCTCGTATCGAGAAGATATCGGATGTAATTTGACAGTACCCACGTCTCGCAAACGTCGCGAGAAGTCGGCAGCTGGAATTTCAAGATCTTCTACGGCTTTGGTTACGATTATATATAATATTTGATGGAAAACACAAGCATTGACTCCTCGAAGTAGTACTTACCGACATCAGATATTTCCGTTGGGCTTTTGCGTTCGTGGGAGCCCGCGAATATGTTGACCCGAGAAGAGCCGTTTTGATGGCTTGCGGCTTGACTTGGGTATCTTCTCGTGGTTGAAGCAGCAGCGTGGCGTTGCTTCGATATTAACGAACCCATATCAATGTGAATGTCTTGTTTTCTAATTTGATTGATTGCAAGCAAGTGTTGAAGGTCACCTAGCTTCAGGCACGAAAAGGTGGTTTATCAAGCCATTCAGAGAAACTTTGATAATCATAACGATTCATAAGTATGTACCTAACTCCGTATGTACGTACCTATGACTGATGAGAGGGTTGTACATAGTACATGCCTCCGGGAGTACATACTTTGATCACCGCTACGAGACACCGCCTGCCCAAGTAACAGGTCCTTGACTCGGACGATGCCAGTGATGAGTCACGTGACTGGACTCGCGGTAATGAAAGAGTAAAAGTGCTTGGCAATACCTATTGCTGTACTCCGTAGACTCGTTTGTTCATGCGGTTGCGACTTGACCCGACCCAGCAGGTCTCAATGAGACTTCTCAGTGGGGTCAGGGCGGCTGTGTCCACTCAACATGAAGCGACGACCATAATCTCGCTGCCACCGATGCCTTCACGGTTGCTTCGCGGTGTGTGTGCCGCTAAATAACTGGCAACTTAGAAGCCCACGTCGCTGTCCTAGCGGATGAGAGGCGTGAAAGCTTCTTTGTTCCAGTCCGAGATCTTTGCCGACAGCATCTCAAAAGACCGTCCACCGACGCACTCGATGATGAATTTTGTAGCCATTTTATATGAACTCCGACAAGTCACTCAGGCGCTGCCTCTGCCGCGGTCGCCGGCCGGGCACTATTTGAGACGGACTACCTTTATTCAAGATCTGCTGTTCGTATATCGGGCGGTGTCGACTTCGCTAGTTCCGTGGGGTCGATCTCATGGCGTCGCCCGCCATCGTGGGAAGGGACATTCCGATGTGCTCGGTGGTATGTATCAATTAAATCTTTCACGGTTTAACATCGCGACCCCCGCGGAGTGGTAATTCTTCAATTCTTCCTTCACTTAATGCTGATGCGTTTTGCTCAGTAGATCATTATTTGGATGATAAATATGGTTGGCAAACAACTGCCGTCCTTATATTGATGAGCAATGTGAGACTGTGAAGTAACACATTCACTTCTGCTACTATATCGCCTAACTTATTGAGAATTAACCATGCTTGGGTGCTGGGAGCCGCATCACGTGACGGCCGTACCAGCCGAACGTTGCACATATTTCTACTTTCCCACTTCTTGGATAACCTAGCTCTTTAGTCAAAAGAAACATTCCATTTTGCCCCCCAATTTGCTCAATATAACTACGTGAAGCTATCGCAGCCAATTTCTGCCCTGTTGCCAGTTGTGTCGCTCGCCCCGTCTTCCACAATACGATAAGTCGATAAGTTTTCCGCCATGCTCGTCTGGCTCCTCCACGGCAACTTGATTGCAGCTATGTGTTTATTTGTCTACGCCTGTTCGACCATTGACTTCGGGCCAAGAGCTGACTGCGTCATTCACTTCCTCCAAGAAGCTGGCTGCA
This sequence comes from Claviceps sp. LM84 group G4, assembly GCA_018360345.1. NCBI lineage: Eukaryota > Fungi > Ascomycota > Sordariomycetes > Hypocreales > Clavicipitaceae > Claviceps > Claviceps sp. LM84 group G4. Next base: position 7,694 of record SRQH01000660.1, read on the forward strand.
TTGTGGATTGACGTACCACCTAAAACAACGCGTACGCCAGGAGCTGAGGCATTAATACCAGCAATCATCTTGGCCTCTTCATAGGTTGCGCCTCCTATCATAAAGATAATCACGTCTTGCGGCTTGTCTTTCATGGAGCCAGCGTCTTCTAAGAATGGATAATGTTGCTCTCTCAAACGACCTTTCAATAGGTTTTGCAAGGTACTCTCTAAGAGTGTTGTGTGTTGTGTGTAGACGTTCTCTACTCCCTTCAAGCCTCGAAATCGACTGGTAGCTCCCGAGAAGATGCCTGCGGATTCAAACAAGTCCGTGATTGCGCCCTGGGAAGGTGATGTAAGCGAGGAGTGATACCTCAGAACTTTATTGATTAGATCAGCCTCAGATGGTAAGACTCCTCCTGCCGCGACAAGCAAGTCAACAAGCATTGGGACAGCGTTCGATTGATGCTTATAGTATCGTAGTGCATAAAGTGCCGTTAAACCTATCTTGGCATGAACCGTAATGCTTGGATTTGAAATGAGTTTTTGGACGGTCTGAAATATGCTTAGCTCAAGAGATCCAGAAGATTCGATTGAGATGACGACTAACCTTCAGGTCCATACTGTGATTTTCATTGCAAGCCAAGCTTTGTTCCACCTCACTTACCTCAAGCAGAGACTCTGCAGCAATCTTTCGACTCAGTTCAGACATCAGAGTGACATGCTTACTGACATTGCTGGAAAATTTTCTGAACTCTGGATATTCTTCTATGAACCGCTTCATATCAGATATCGACTCTATGTTGGCATTGTTCTTAGTCTTGGACTGATATTGCTCCACATAGTCTTTGACTGCACCGCCCAAGTCGCCGAAGTTAAGAAACATGTTTTTCTTGAAAAATGGATCCTGATCTTGAGATAAAACAATTTCTTTCAGCTCCGGTCGAACCTCGGGTACATCACTGAGGTCCACGCGACCATTTTGAATGCCGATGAGGTGGTGAACCATAGCTTGATATGTCCACTGAGTAAGCAGTGGTGTGACTGGGTCCTCTCGTCTGTCTAAAATTAACAGAACGGGGGGGGTATCGACGGTTTGAAAGCTGAAGAGTTGCTCTTCCTGCAATATCAAGTAGCGCACTTCAGATGCGAGTTTCTTGGCCAATAGGCTACTTTTTCCGTAACGTATAAGCGGTCGTTTTTTTAGAGACAATAAAACCGCGAGCAAGCCATCCGCGCATCTTTGAAGAGCATCTGGATTCCAGCTGTCTGGATGAGAAGCCCATATTCGTTGTTGTGGTAGGTTCACTGAGAGTGAGAATAGATCGACATTGATGATGTTGTAATCTAAGAAATGTTCCTGGACGGCCCTGACCACTTCATGGTCGTCTGCTTCCGCGAGTCGCTCTAGTGACGACCTTTTTACCACATTGGTAAAATAAAGATGATAGCTTCCATATCTGGGTTCCCGAAGTTCTTGTATCATTAACTGTATGGAATTGGGCGATGGACGCAAGAGGCAAATACAGCGAAGGTGACGCATCCTCTCGCGGCTGGGGTTGTCTAGGCGATCAATGAGATACACCTCGTGATTGAGAAGGGTTGACTGAGTCACGGCAGTCGACACGATAGACACTGTTTCGTCATCTAAAAGAAAAATCGCCATCTTCAAAGGAGCACCATCTCCAACGGGCTCGATGATGTTTGAGACATAGTTGGCGGCAACCTGCGAGATATCCATGCTGATTGAGAGACGTCGCAACGCTCACCAGATCCTCGGGATCACAGGACAAGTTTCGTCCACCAAACGGTAAAATCCAGCTCTGAGAACCTTTGATATGAGGCTATGCGTAAATTAAAGAAGAATCCTCGTGGACGAGCAAAGACGGTGAGGATAACTACTGACGGGGTACCTGCAGTTTGTGGTGGTACGTCACGATTTGATGATGTCGCGTATCTGCATAACATGCAGTACAACCCCGCTACAATCATAAACGGGAAGCTAGCTCAGTCTTCAAGGAATCATCGTACCTGCGCTTTACAAAGCTTGCATTGTCACGCATGCTGCATGCAAACATGACCACAGATGTCTGTTACCCTCGCTCAGAACCAACGTTAGTGAATCTTCCACCCTGTTCCAGTCCACCGGGTTGAAGAGCTGACACTCGTAGACTGTCATTCACGCAAGGTCTCATAGTTGGCCAGCTCTCTGTGGTTCTAATATTGGCGGCTTTCATCAAGTTTTTCATTTTTGGTGATCCTCCATCGCCAGACGTGAGCGCCACTTTGAGGGCCAAAGAACGACGATCTAGGACTCTCTCGCACAAGCAGTCGCTGCTAAGGCTGAGAAGTCCTGATTCGAGGCAAGAGCAGACACTCAAACGAAAAAAATCAACTGTGCTGCGAAGTCCACCGGCACTCACCATTGGCTCGATACTTAGCAAGACTTACTATAACGTGGATAGTCACCAGCCGGAGAGTCTTGATTGGTTCAACGTACTTATTGCCCAGACAATTGCACAGTTCAGGAGCGATGCGCAGCATGACGATGCGATCCTCACTTCACTTACCAAAGCGCTCAACGGAACATCACGCCCCGCCTTCATCGATGACATTCGCGTGACAGAATTGAGTTTGGGTGAAGACTTTCCTATATTCAGTAATTGCCGCATTATCTCAGTAGATGAAGACGGGTTGACTCTCGGAAACAGCACTAGGTTTGACGCCGCCACAGCTGCCCGAGACGGTACGAGACTACAGGCTCGTATGGACGTAGATTTGAGCGATATGCTTACGCTAGCTGTGGAAACAAAGCTTCTCCTTAACTACCCCAAAAGGCTTTCAGCTACTCTACCTGTCGCGCTCGCGGTTTCAGTCGTTCGTTTCAGTGGAACATTATCGATATCATTCATTCCTAGCAATCCATCCCAATCGACACCAACTATGATGACGTTCAGCTTCTTGGATGACTATCGACTGGACTTCTCCATCCGGAGTCTACTTGGAAGTAGATCGCGCTTACAAGACGTCCCAAAAATTGCTCAATTGGTCGAAGCCAGATTGCACAGGTGGTTCGATGAGCGTGCCGTTGAACCTCGCTTCCAGGAGATAGCTCTGCCGAGCATGTGGCCTAGAAAGAAGAATACCAGGGGCCCCGATGACCCTGACGGGGGCTTGTCCATCGGGCGGTCCAAAGGAAAAGATGCCAGTCATGAAACACGGTCCGAACCAACAAGACGAAGAGATGTGTCTCTCGAGGATGACAAACTTGACTTGACATCCTTGAGGCACCGCCGCGCAGTTAAAGATGAGGAGATGGTAGAACTGCATGGATCAGCTCCAACTACGAAGACTGTGGTATGATACGATGAATGTAGCTTCGTGACGGGTCGACCAGTCTGTTGTCCCGAACAATAATTCCAAGACCATGCGTTGTAGATATGCAACTAGCAGTGAGCATCAGCCTGTGATGATTCAAACACATGTGCGTGTGTGGCACCATCATGATATTGTCAGGTGTGTCGAGTCGACAGGAAGATGTAAAATGAAAATCGTCATCTATACGGAAGGTATAGTTAGCCTGGCCACCTGCATGGCGCAATCGCACTGATGCAGAATTTGAGGCCGCTACTGAGCTCATCGAGCAGATTGATTCTGAAAAGGCAAGTGTGTAAATAGGAGACTTCAGCCGTTCATATGTTAACGAGGTATAAGAAGTTGAGTTACTCCATGAGACACTTGTATTTTCACCTCCTCTCCGCCTTCATCGAGTGCAATAAGGCCGACGTGCATCAAAATGCCGTCTCTGCCGATACCGTGCACTTTACATCTGCTATTACGGAATATGCGAACTCGGAGAGCCAGTCATTCGTCAACAAATTGATCTAGGCCTCCAGAAACAGCAATTCAGGATTCGACTGCGGCTCGAGAGGCGTGAAGACGACGAAGACTTGCTTTAACTGCAGTATGTACTTCAAGCCGCACGCAGTAAATGGCTACGCTTTCGGTGCGATAACAATACAAAGGATCGTAGATGCAACATCAACGCCTGCTGCTGATTAGTGATCTTGGTTTCAAGTGTACCACCCGCTAGATGCTATCACCGCCTGAAGACGGCCAGATGTATCCATCGCAATCTCGTTGAGAAATTCAAGCCTTCAAAGGGGCCTGGGACTCCATCATATGCCAGTTTAGGATCTCTCTTGGGAATCCGATTTTTCAGGCAGAACCACGTGGTTTCGATGGGCTCAAGCTCAGGGCTATGCGGTGACCAGTCCGGAGGAATTATCCCTCGCTTCTCGAGGCAATTCATCACGGTTCTAGCTGCCCCCTCTCTCTGAGTTGAGGTCGCCTGGGAGGACGATGAGAGGACCCTGATTACCGTAGCAATATTGCTCCGAAACACGCAGCTATGACGGGCGCGTTTTATACCTTCTTACACTAATTTGACGTCAATTGTCTTCGACCTCAGAATAAACCAATTCCGTCGGTTGGGGGCCAAGTATTCGTAGTTATCAGTTAGGTATGCTGATCTAGGTTTGTCCAGCGTCGCGCCCAACAGAGCATTCATCCGTCCATAAATCGCGGTGGAACACCGCAGGCGACATGCTGCAATATCGAAGAGGAAACCTGAGACTTTTCGCGGCATGCTCATCTGTTCAAAAATGGGCGTTGCACGGCCTTGCAATGCGTGAGCATCCAGAAGGTGCCTCTTAATAAATGTGCTTGGACGGAGATGCCCCAATATTGGTTAACTAAGCGTTTTTAGATTTCGTGCACGAGGTTCCTGGATGTTTCCTCTTCAATCGCGATGGTGCGCGGCTGATCCGCCTGCTGAAATGGCGGACCACCACGCGGTTCCTCGTGCAAGGCGTCGTATACTTACCGCATGCATCAACATCGCTGCTAGAAGGCACATAATGACTTGGTACGGGGACGAAGGTGCATTGATGATTGAAAAAATCTATTTTTTTAACGACCTCACTCTATTCCACTTCACAGTTTTGAGTCCGGCCAGTTCACTTATGGCATAAAACGATGCAGAATGAATGAACTATACTCCGAGATACATCATGACTTTGCGTGTTCCATTGACAAATAGTGTCACAAGACTTTTCAGAGGATCGAGAGCGAGCTTCGTCCGTAATTCGTCCGTAATTTGTCATGGGGAAGGTGTACATGCACAAGCTGAGTTCACATCCCATCTTCAAATCACCATATCATCTCTGCCCGTTGCCCGAAATACTCATTCAAAGTAACAGCACTGCAGTCGCTCACAAGCTGTTTTACTTCACGGTCACATTCGCTGCACTGCTTTCTATTTGTAAACCAAATGGTGCGGATGACCCGGTTCAGTCTTCCTCGAAGATCTGCCCACCTAGACAATTGACAAGCAATTCATACGTGTTTCTGCGATCTCATTCGAGTAAAGAATAAACGTGTCAAAGTTCCCTGCATGCGTGGTGAGCAACTGGTGGCGACGGTGGCCATTTTCGACGTTCACGGCGCGTATAACAGTAAGCTGGTCGACACAGTTGTGCTAGAGGGGTCAGAGTCAGGTTGCCAACCCCACATATAGACGATGTGACATGAACCTAAATATCTAATAAAGAGGCAAACACGAAATATGCGCCTCCGCTACGCGTCGCCGCACGATTTCTTCAGTCTTGCCTAATTATCTGTCGCACGGTATGCACCCGACCTCATACTTCAAAAGCAACCAGGCCGGCTGACGATGTAGTCAGTGGTAGCAAATTCGTCCACCATAGAACGGAACCAACCAGTAGCAGGGCGTAGTAGGGGATAGTCCACTTCCACACTGAACTCATCCGGCCAACATTTGCTCCTCTTAACCAATGCGGTTGCAAAAAGCCCCAGACACGGGGAAGGCCTACAAGATTGCAGAACGTATGGGCGATCACGACCGCGAGCAGAGATCCGGTACGCAAGAACAGGAAAGTAGCGTAGACACCAAATAACGTCGTGTATGCAAGCTGAAGTGTAGATCGCGCCGCAGCTATTGCCAGTGGTGTCTGCGGATATGTCACACGAAACTCATAAAAATGATGGAGGTGTGCGATACCAAAAATCAAGGGCGAGAAGAATACGATGCATTTCATGGTGCACCCAGCCATCAGTAACAAAGGGACGGCAGAGGAGCGAAATAGACATTCTTCTGTTATCGGGCCCTATTCGTTCGGCATTAGTCAATGAGATATCGTAGGACGTCAACAATGCGTGTACATACCGCCACCATATTTCTCCAAACTGCCCAGTCAAACCACAACTGCTGTAAGGGTTCCAGCGAAAGCCAGCATCTCCAATTGCCTTCAACTAGCAGGTTCTCATATAAAGGCCCCGAAAATAGAAGACATGTCAAGAGCAGTGACTTGCAAGCTTCGACCGTTCCAAGTGGCCAATAACCCATTAAATGCAATGGCGAGTTGTTGAGAGATAAAGAAGAGTCCGATATGATAACAAAAGTGACTAGGGAGCATAATGTGGTAGAAAAGGTAACCGAACGAATTCTCGCACGGATGGCTTCTGGGGCGTCTCGAGATCTACCTGCAGCAGCTCTGGTAGTGGAGGATGCGTATAGCGGCAACACATAAATAATACAGTAAATTATCTTTGTCCATACCAGAGGCTCGAGTGCATTAGCTCTGGTGGAAACTTCATGAAGATATATATTCAACGACATGCACTGTTTGACATTTGAGATGTATGCTGTAAACTTGGAGTAGTGTCAATTTTCGTTAACTCACCAATAAGCCTAATGCATGGGGTTGCGAAATGTCGGGCACGCGGTCCATAGTCAAAGCGCTGCTCTGAAATGTGGATTCTGAAGTTTAACAGGCAGAAAAACAGAAATTCCAATGTCTTGTCACAATTCGCAGGACTTTATTAGCTACGGAGTACAGCTAGCTGCAAAGATCACAGCGTCACGTGCAGCTGTGACAATGCATTGTAGCCTGTAGGTACTGCCCATCGAGCTGCGACGCGATTCGTCACAATCCCCGTCCGGTACCTAGTCAAGTGAGCCTCTGGAGTGAGACCTTAATAATGAGTCTAACTATTCGGCGATGTACCCACCCGACGATGTAGATCCACAAAGGTGGGTACTGTGGCCGAATTCGGTTAGTAGGCTCGATTGGCACACACCCACACACCCACGC
>SRQH01000661.1:0-14772 GCA_018360345.1 Claviceps sp. LM84 group G4
TACCCATCGCAACTACTGACATAGGGTATGTACATATGTACCGTAGAATGTCAAGACTCAAGTGCTTTGGCAGTGAGCGGGCCCCTATTCTGACGAATCAGTGGCTGGATAAATGGTGGGGCAGCATGCCAGATGAGTGGTCATGTGATGAGGCACGTGATGGATTGAGATCACGTGAGAAACGTTAAAACGATATCCCGATATAACGATGGGCTGGAGGCCATTTAGCCGATATCGTTTTAACGGGGTTTAACTGTAACTCACTCCCCTTTGAAACTCGCGGATAACTCGGCTACTACCGGTCGTAAACCCGCCGCCGTTTTCCCACGTTTTTACGGGTTTCCCCCCAAATTCCAGCCTGCATTATAAATCTGGGACCCACACCAAAAATTACGCCACCGGGGGGCGTTTTTTTTCTTATGTGCGCGAAGCGCCAATGACAGCATGTCACTCGTGACTCCTCGTTGCTTTCGCAAATCTTCATTTCCCCCGTTTCCCCCCCCCCCCCCCCTCCGACATATCGTCACATTACATACTTCCTTTGAGCAAGGCAGCAGAAACTTCACGCACGGTGATTACACAGCAGTTGTGAGGAGGACGAGAGGGACTCCATACCTAGACGGAAATCATGGACGCCAAAAGTGGTTCGCTTGGTAGGTTTTTTTTTTCTTTTTCAGGCGGCCGGACCTGGGAAACTTGGCCAAGCGGCTCACCGTTTGGCTGCTGTACTGCTGTACTGCTGTACTGCTGGGTTTTTGGACTAACTGGCTGAATAGCCTCGAGCTCACAGCAGGCTACTCCCGGGACTGCAAAAGACAACGTCACAAAACCCAAGGTGAGCACGTTGATGCTGGACGATGAAATCCACATTCTCGGCCCTCTTTGGCCCTCTTTGGACCCTGTTTCACAGTCTCTCAATTTCTTCAGCGCTGACGTTGTGCTTTTCACAGCCATGCTGCGTATGCAAGGAAGAAAAATCGAAGCGAGACGAGTGTATGCTGTTTTCGAAAGCGGCGGACCCAGCGTCGGATTGTAAATCCTTTGTCGAGCAATACAAGAGCTGTATGGCTGGATTTGGATTTACGGTGTGAAAGAGATATAAAAAATGGACGCTGCATTGTGGCTGCCGCTACCGCTGCGGCTGTGACTGGGCGTTGTACGATATTGTGTATACTACATGTGCATGAGACAAGGATACGGAAAAAAATATTTCATGACGGCATTGACCCATTCTGCATCTCCACGACAAGTCCATGGTTATTTTTGGACGAACTTTGTCTCTAGTTCTGCGCGCTCGTGATGGCTAGCTAGGCTGGCTCAGCTTGGCCACATGTTGCCCAGGATCCCCCTTCCGATCGAGAGAAACATTTCCAGCGCGGTGATGTAAACAGGAAGGGGGAATAGCTCATTCTTTGCAATGAGATGGCCTCCCACTCAAAGCTTCTAAAGATTGCAGCGCCTCGCCTCTTCGTCCCTCGTAGCCTGCCAGGATCATGTTCTCGACTTCCTGCATCGCAGAATGCGCATCACGAACAACCTCTAGCATCTTCGTCTCAATTTCTGTTCTCTTCTCGATAAGGTCCCTGACTCTCTTCAGGTCCTGTGCTCGCCTTTCCGAGCTATTCGTGCTCGAGTCATCAGTAAGGTCCACCGGATTTTTTTTCATTGAATACCTGTTCTTTAACTTCGTCGCAAGATATGCATAGTCAAAGAAGAACGTACCCCTCTCGACGTCTCTCTTCTTGGAAGTCCTGCGCTTGCTGGCGCAAAGTAGCGAGCTCCTTCTCTGCCTCGGCAACAATAGCTGCTGCTCTTTCGTCACGCTCCTTCTTCAGCTATACGGTCGGCAGGAAACGTTAGCCCCGGTTTGCACGCTGGGGGGGTATATGTATGCTACTGGAAGCTGCGCACCTCATGGATTCGTTTTGGAGCTTCTAATGCTATCAAGCTGGGGTCCGACTCGTCCTCGGACGGGACTCGCGTGCTCTTTCGAGGCATCAGTGAAATCTGTTGCGACTAACTCTCTGGGCACATCCGAGAAGAGAGAGGAGGGCGCTTTGGCAGCAACTTAAATGCAGCTTTTTGTTTTCGGTTCGGATACAAAAGTTTCAATGCTTTGACTTGATAGGTCGGCAAACCCTAGTGGTCGTGTCAAGACTCAACACCTTTGGCAAGGAAGGTACGACGGACAGCAGTTGGTCTCTTCTAGCTACGGACCGTGATGTCACCTGTAAATGCAGGGTCGCAATACAAGGGCAGGTAAATACAATTAAAAAGATCCTTGGTATCACAATGTCCCTTTTTACTCTATGCCCCTCGTTCCTTAGTACTCTTTTTTTTCTTTCATGAATCGACCTCCTCCGAAACTCTCATCTACCGCGTCAGAGCAATGTCGTCTATTCTCAGAATCATCTTCACGGTTTCCGCCGCTAGCTCAATCGCACTCGTGCTCACCAACAGCGGCTGCAGCACGTTTTCTTTGGAAATGTTTGTGTTGACGCCACCAGACTTGATGCTGACACCGGCATTCTTTTCTCCCATTTCGTGGCGGTGCCGCAAATCTGTTACCACCTTGATACTGTTCAGACCCGCATTCTCGGCCAACGTCGTGGGAATGACCTCCATGGCGTCTGCAAAAGCTTTCCAGCAGATAGCCTCTGTGCCTGTCAGACTGCGGGCCTGCTTAGATAGCTGAGCCGCAATCTCAATCTCTGCGGCACCACCTCCGGCAATCAGAGCCTTCTTCTTCACCAGGCAGCGCATGACGCAAAGAGCGTCGTGCAGACTTCTCTCAGCTTCCTCCAAAATCATAGAGTTGGCTCCCCTGACGACAACAGACACAGTCTTCCCTGAAGCCTTGGCACCGGTGACCTTGACCATTCGGGACCCTGAAGTCTCAGCTTCCTCAACCAGTTCTGCGTAGCCCAGCTTGTCTTCCGTGAAAGAGTCGACATCAGCGATGGGTTTGCAACCCGTCGACTTGCAGATGAATTCCACTTCGTCTCGCTCAATGTCCTTGATGGCTAGGATACCCAACTTGGCCAAGAAATGCAGGGATAGGTCGTTGACCGCGTCGCGCAGGATCGATTTTTGGATGAGAAGAACGTTGCACTTGGCCTTCTTGATTTTCTTCACCATATTGAGGAGATAGAGACGCTCCTCTTTGACAATCTTGTCCATCTGTCGGTAGTCGTTTACCTGAATAGTGTTTTCCATCTAGAAGCAAGCAAAACAGGTTAGCACCTGAAACCGTAGAGAAATCTCATAGCAGCTTTCAGCTTCTAGAATGTGGCATGCTGTCTTACATCAGGCTTAGGCGGACTGAGCTGGAACTGGATCAAGCCGATACGTGCTTTCTCCATGCGGACAGGTCCTCCAGCGTTTTTGAGAACCTGCTGGTGCAGAACGAGGCCAGGGACAAGCTCGCTGTCTTCGATGGTACCTCCAACCTTCTTCACGATTCGGATGTTTCGTAGATCCACGTTATCGGCGGTCTTGACATCGATGACCTTGGTCACAGCGTTCACGGCCATGGGGCCCAGCAGATTCGAGTATTGTGAGACAATCTTGGATGACAGAGACGTGTTGGCGGCCTGCAGGAGGGCAGAGGTGTCGCTGAGAGTGATGGGTTGGGACATTTCATGCAAAACTTCGACGGCGGCAGCAGATGCCCGCTGGAAGGCCTCTGAGATGACCGAGGGATGAACGCCCTTGGATAAAAGTCGATCCGCGGCACCGAGCAAGCTTCCGCAGATGACAACCACTGAGGTTGTGCCATCACCAGCCTCGACATCCTGCGCACCGGCCAGATTCACCAGCATCTTGGCGGTAGGATGCATGACCGACATGCTCTTCAACATGGTGTGTCCGTCGTTGGTGATGATGGTCTCTCCTTTTCCACTTCGAATCATTTTGTCCATGCCACGAGGACCAAGCGAGGTTCGAATAGCGTCGGCGACAGCTGAATACCATAATCAGTCACGTTTATCATTTCAATCACTGCGGTGGCAGAGAAGTCATTCGCACCTCGAGCGGCGACGATGTTGGACGACCGCACAGCCATAGGCTTCTCCTTATCCTAAGGGCATGATTAGCGGGGTGGTGTCTAGCAAGCTTGCTCGTGAGAGCACCTCAGATTCGTCGTACCCTGAATGTCGCATTTTGGGATTGCCCAGCAGAGACTGCCGATGCTGACATGATGAACGACGAATGTGAGCTGCCGATGGGTTCGTCGAGAGAAATGGGAGACAGCAAGGTGATTGTAGAAGACGCGTGATCGCGGAATGCTAGCAGCCTTTGGTCGAGAACTTGAGATGTCCCGACTCCCATCCCACTTTCTGCCCTACTTCGGCCATAGAGCGGTCTTCCAGAAATTTTGGCGTCGGGTCACAGATTATCCATGCTCCGACAGGTACTTTGCGGTAGCCGTTGTCAGTAAAGCCTGGCAGCCACGCCAAATACGGCTTAGCGCCGGACGGAGCTTCAGCCTTCAAGGCAACGACCAACGATTACGATTACGCAGCGCCTGTGATTGCATCCATCATTGTCAGAACGAGGTGTAGCCAGAGTCTCTCATCCAACTACCCGTCATCAACGAACTATTCGCGCCGCCCACGCTTACTTCAACAAGGTCACCGTCGTTCTGCATCGTCACTCCGTTCTGCCAAATAATTACCTACCTGTCGGCAACGCGCCTTGAAGGCGGACCACCATCATGGTAAGCAAGCCCATGCCGCGGTCCCAGCAAGATGACCTGTGAACTAAGAGTTTCTAGCCCTCCGCAACTGGCTCCAGCTGGGAGAAGTACCAGAAAAACTTTGCCGACGAAGAGGTAGAAGAGAAGAAGATCACCCCCCTCACAGATGAGTACGAGCAACCCGGTTGACCTCCTGCGCCTCCTACTGCCAACTGACGTTCGTTCCAAGGGACATTCAAGTTCTCAAGACCTACGGCGCCGCGCCGTATGGTGCAGCACTGAAAAAAGTGGAAAAACAGATCAAAGAGAAGCAACAAAGTGTCGATGAAAAGATTGGCGTCAAGGTGCGTGTGTACTCCGAGATGCGTGGACCGACTAGTTAGCCCCGAAAAGTGCTTCTTCTTACCATTGACAGGAATCCGACACTGGTCTTGCACCTCCGCATCTATGGGATATTGCTGCCGATCGCCAACGCATGTCTGAAGATCAGCCCTTTCAGGTCGCGCGATGTACTAAGATCATCGAAGACGAGAAGGGCGACGAGTCGAAAAAGAAATACGTCATTCATGTCAAGCAGATTGCCAAGTTTGTCGTGCAGCTTGGAGAACGCGTTAGTCCGACCGACATCGAAGAGGGCATGCGCGTTGGAGTCGACCGAAACAAGTACCAGATCATGTTGCCATTGCCGCCAAAGATTGATGCCAGTGTCACCATGATGACGGTTGAGGAGAAGCCAGATGTCACGTATGGTGACGTCGGAGGGTGCAAGGAGCAAGTCGAAAAGCTCCGAGAAGTCGTCGAGATGCCGCTCCTTTCTCCAGAACGCTTCGTCAATCTCGGTATTGACCCACCCAAGGGTGCACTGCTCTATGGTCCTCCTGGTACTGGCAAAACTCTGTGCGCTCGCGCCGTGGCCAACAGAACAGATGCCACGTTTATCCGAGTCATTGGCAGTGAGCTGGTCCAAAAGTACGTCGGTGAGGGTGCCCGAATGGTCCGCGAGCTGTTCGAGATGGCACGAACCAAGAAGGCCTGCATCATCTTCTTTGACGAAATCGATGCCGTCGGCGGCGCCCGATTCGACGACGGTGCTGGCGGAGACAACGAAGTCCAGCGAACCATGTTGGAGCTCATCACGCAATTAGACGGCTTTGACGCGCGTGGAAACATCAAGGTCATGTTTGCCACGAACAGACCCTCTACCCTGGACCCTGCTCTGATGCGACCGGGCCGTATCGACCGAAAGATTGAGTTCTCGCTTCCCGATCTCGAGGGTCGAGCCAACATTCTCCGCATCCACGCCAAGAGTATGTCGGTTGAGCGCGATATCCGATGGGAACTTATTTCTCGTCTGTGTCCTAATGCTACTGGCGCAGAACTACGGAGTGTTTGTACCGAGGCAGGCATGTTTGCTATCCGAGCCCGAAGAAAGGTGGCTACCGAGAAGGACTTTTTGAGCGCGGTGGACAAGGTCATCAAGGGCAACCTCAAGTTCAACTCTACAGCGACGTATATGCAATATAACTAAAGCAATGCTATTCTTTTAATTTTGTCTGTATTTAACGAAGTGCTTCACGTCTGTCGTGTATGTATCAACATGTTGCATGGGTAGAATACAGAGTGCATTAGACGTCTCACGTATCAGACGTAGCCTGCCATACAATGAAACAAAGGCGTATCTCGCAGCGCTTCCTCTTCCAACCCTAGACGCTGAACTCGACTTATCTTGTGGTGAGGCAAACTGAAGAGGGAGCTGGTCTCCGTCGTGGTCTCGTCACGAAGAACTTTGAACTTCAATGCGTGGATTTTATCCGCGTGGCTAGTGTTCGAATGTCATTGCACGTACTCTGTACTTGGCAGGCTATTATACGTCTTCTTTTCTATAGCGGGACATGGAATATTAGAAAAGACTCCACGAGTTCGATGATGAGTTTCTGCCGCACTGACTGGCACAAGTTTACAACACACACACACACACAAGTCTCAGCAGAAGGGGGGGTTTTTTTCGTCTTCAAATTTTGCATTGATGTGATACGGGCACGTTTCAAAAACACGAGATCGTACTAACGTGTAATAAGCCATACTTCCCGCGTGACGCGTACGAGAGCGGCAGGATCGCTCCAAGGCTCTGCCCTCAGTCCTCTGGAGTCTGTTATTGTCTAGCCCAGTGTGGAAAGAGTACGTGATAGCTCGACAGGAGATGGCAACATCCCAACTCTGTAAGGCACATATGTATGTATGAGAAACGGATTGCGAGAGATCCGAGCTGTAGGCACGAGCGAGGCAATGAAGGAAGACTCTGTTGAACTAGATATAGGGTGGGAAAGATGTGTGAGGATGGTAATTTGACGGAGCCATCAAGGAAGGCACCATGTATCCCTTTATACACTGAGCGGCTGGCTAAGGAGAGAGGAGGAGAAACGAAGAAGCTGGAATAGGGAGGAGGAAGGTAAAGAGACGATGGAAGGAAAAAGGTTCAATGATTGGACATGCTACATAGAGAGACATCTCAGACATACATACCACCTCCCATCCCTCTCGACCCTTCACTTCTCTCTACGCAACAACCGCTACAACACGACGACTCGACGTATGCGAATGCCCGGAAGTCACCCACTTTCTTCGCCATCGTCCGTTGTCGTTGTCATGTCGTCCGCGGTCCAACTCCATGAAGACCACACGATCCAACCACCGCTCCGGAGTTCTCGTCTCGCCGAGCTTGACAGTGACAACAAAAGAAAATGTATTGAAATTGGCTCATCTCATGTACACTCTACCATCCACCCGCCTTTCCCTCCATTTCAAAAAAAAAAGCAGAGAACAAAAAAATGGAAAAACGTAAAAAAAAGCCAGCATTCCTCCTTCGGTATTACAGGCCTCCACCAAACAGAGGAGCTTTCTTCTTCTTCTTCATTCGTCTATGGGGGCGGAGACTAGTATACACACGCGTAGTGCACAGCCGGCGCAACAGATTTAAGCCGCGTCTCAGCGGCGGACCTTGGAATCCGCGGGAGGGTCGTAGGCAATCTTTCTCGACTTGAGCCATGCCCACTTGTATCGCTTGACCCAGACACTAATGGCGAACAGAGTCGACGTGACGATAAGAACCTTGAGACCCATCCTCTTGCGATCATCCATCTCGGGCTCGGCAGCCCAGTTGAGGAACTCGACGACGTCCTTGGCCATTTGGGAGGTGGACGCGGGCGTCTCATCCTCATATTCAACTAGTCCGTCGTAGAGAACACGGGCCATACCGATACCGGTTCCCGGGAAATAGGGGTTGAAGTTCATGCCGGGAGCGAGCTGAGCACCAGGAGGGGGCTCTTCGGGGTATCCGGTCAACAAGCTGAAGATGTAGTTGCAGCCGCCGTGACGACCCTTGATGATCAAGCTCAAATCCGGAGGCAGAGCACCGTTGTTGGCAGCTCGTGCAGCCTCTTCGTTCTTGTAGGGGTCGGGGATGTAATCAGACAGCTTTCCTGGTCGCATGTGAACGTTGCCCTCGCTGTCGGGCTCATCAGGATATTCGTTCTCTTCGGCGAGAGCCTTGGCCTCATCGAGGGTCAAGACCGTACCGACTAGTGATCGGTAGGGGATTCGGCTCAAGGAGTGGCATGAAGCACAAACCTCACGGTAGACCTGGAAACCGCGGCGAAGACTATGCGGATCTTGTTAGAATCAAAAGACGAGGTGTAGAACAGAGCGGCGCCCCTTCCTTCCCCCCTTCCCAGATCAGGCTTGTGGGGCTTATTTTGTCCACATGTGGGCTTAGAAGCAACTTACGCCTGGTGATCGAAAGTCTTGAACAACTGCTGGTGGACCCATGGGTAGGCTATCGCATGCATACTAATAAGAAAAGGTCAGTAAACTTGGTATCCAGACCAGCCCGTGCTCGGCGTAACGTGATTTTATGCCGCGGGGCGCATTGGGAAAAGGCGGCTCAACAGCAAGGCCAGGATCATTATTCTTTCAGACGTACCCTTCATCTGCAGGTGTGGCAGCGTGAGCCACGGGTCCATACGCATGGTAGTACCATGCCATGGAGCCAGCGGCGATGGCAGTTGAGGTGATGGCAGCCATGTTCAATCGGACAGGAGAAGCTTCCCCGGCAGCCCCCGAGCTCGTGGACGCAGCGCGCTATAATCCAGGACAAAAGCCAATACCATCAGCGTCAAAGTTCGGGATGAATGATAAATTGTGTGTAGTTCGATTGGCGTAGGGCGTGGATGAGCCGGGCTGATCTATCCCTCGGCAGGTCACGAAACCTGGGGGTTTCCGAGCCGGGAAATGTGCGGCCTTCATACCTTGGAGACATTATTGACGCCGTTTCGGAGCCCATTGAGGGTGCGCGTCGAGCGCAAGCAAGTCCTTGCCAGCATAATTGGCGAGCTATACCGTGGCCGGTGGTGGAAGCCGTGACGAGGGGGTGTGACGGCGGTGATAAGTCGATATCGAGAGCGGAGGTTCGAAAAGGCTCAACAGGAGAGGTCATACCAATGGAGAAAAATCCAGAAGTTCCGAAATGGGCCGATGCTGATTGGCTCGTGTCACGTGCAGCCGAGTCTACCTACCTACGTATCCGTGCAAAGTCGGCAACTTGGGAGTCGGCGGTCTACAGCTGCTGCGCCACTGGGTCGTTTCGCTTGCAAGGTGGCGATAATAACAGTCGGCAAAACAATATTCCTCGCCTGCGAACTGTGGCGCACCAGTCCCCTTCCGGGTTACCGCTTGTGGCAGTTTATCTGAATCGTGAATGGAAGTTGACAAAGAAGGAGGGGTCGCAAATTGCAAGTTTGCAACAGCTTATACTCCGTACTCCGGAGTAACATTGGCAGGACCCCGTCATGTAAGAATCTACAGTAATTTGTCGACTTATTATGTACATACCACTGACCAGACGACTGGGTCCTATTCCCTGGCACATTTACATGTAGGTACGCATAAACAACTAAAAGCGCTATATCTCAGCCTACCTACATATTTCTCAGTCGTTGCCCCGCCCCCACTATACCTTTTGCATTTGTCGATAAATTAGCATAAAGCGAAAACATCACCAACAGCGCTTCTAGGCTCTACTTCTTGCCATTTTCCACGGCCGAGTTTCTTTACCTTCCCCTCCTGTCGCATAGAAAGCCGTGGTGACAAGAATTCGTTCTCTCAAACACATCCCACATGATGGCTAGCTCTAGCACACTCTTTTCCCTCGAGGGCAAGGGCCTCAAGCTCGACTCGGCCGCCGACGTCGAAGCCCATATCGCTGACCTCCGCGCCAACGACGTCGAGGAAGTGAGACTCCTTGGAAACACCCTGGGTGTCGAGGCATGCAAGGTGCTGGGTGAAGTCTTGGCCACCAAGAAAAACCTGAAGGTACGGTCCCTCTCTCCGAAGACGAGGCTCTGGTTTGAAGACAAATTCGGTGCGCGCGAGGATACGGTCTAGTTGGATTCGGAACGCTGACGGCGCATGACCCAAAAACAAATAGGTTGCAAACTTTGCCGATATTTTCACCGGTCGACTCTTGTCCGAAATCCCAGAAGCCTTATCGTCACTCCTGACCTCGGTCCTGAACCACCCGAATCTTCACACCGTCAACTTGAATGACAACGCCTTCGGCCTCAACACACAGGCCCCCCTCGTAGCCTTCCTCTCTGCCCACGTGCCCCTCCAGCATCTCCATCTTAACAACAACGGTCTCGGTCCCCACGCCGGTATCCTAGTCGCTGATGCCCTAACAGAACTGCACGCTAAGAAGGAGGCTGCGCGCAAGGAGGGAAAGCAGGTGCCGGACCTCGAGACCGTAATATGCGGTCGAAACCGACTCGAAAACGGCAGCATGACCGCCTGGGCCAAGATGTACACCCTCCACCACAAGATCAAGGTCATTAAGATGGTGCAGAATGGTATCCGTCAAGAGGGCATCTCGCACCTACTCAGCGAGGGCCTGCACCAAGCCCATGAGCTGGAAATCTTGGACCTCCAAGACAACACCTTTACCCTCATGGGTGGAAAAGCCCTCGCCAAGGTCGTTCCCAACTGGAGCGTCGTTCGTGAACTCGGCATCGGTGATTCCTTGCTCAGTGCCAAAGGCGGTCTTCTCCTTGCGGAGGCCTTATCCCAGGGCAAGAATCAGAAGCTGGAGACGCTGCGCTTGCAGTTTAATGATATTACGGCGCTTGGGGTGAAGAGCCTTGCTAGCGCTGCGAGGGACTCCCTCCCCGCGCTGAAACGCATTGAGCTGAATGGTAATAAATTCACAGAGAACGATGAGTCTATTATTGCGCTGCAAAACCTGCTGGATGAGCGCAGGGAGAACAGTGTGGGGGAGGAGGCGGATGTGGAGTGGGGTGTGGATAGTCTGAGTGACCTTGAGGATTTAAGCTCAGACGAGGAGGAGGATGATGAGGATGAGGATGAGGACGAGGATGAGGAGGAAGAGAAAGACGAGGATCAAGAAGATGAGGGCGTCACGGCTGAGGAGCGCGCAGAGAAGCTGGTCAAGGAAGCCGAGGAAGCTCAGGAAGAGCCCGTCGTGCAATTCACTGACAAGGCTGTCGATGATCTTGCCGCGCAGCTCGAAAAGACTCAGATTTGACCCCGGGCTCAAAACGCACTTTGAGGGCTTGTCCAATTCTAGAGCCCCCGTCGAAATGATTTACATGCATTATACATATAGAGGGGCTGGGAGCGTGGAATTACATGACATGAACCGTCCCCTAGCGACTGTTTCAGCGGAGGATAAACTTATATAATTTATTATACACACGTAAACTTGACGTGGGCGTTGTCTGGGCCTTCACACGTGCCTAGCCTGCAGCCAGGTAGGTAGGTATGGGTTCCAAT
Organism: Claviceps sp. LM84 group G4; assembly: GCA_018360345.1. Lineage (NCBI taxonomy): Eukaryota > Fungi > Ascomycota > Sordariomycetes > Hypocreales > Clavicipitaceae > Claviceps > Claviceps sp. LM84 group G4. The sequence goes on from SRQH01000661.1 coordinate 11,537, forward strand.
TTGAATGCTTCTTTTAGCAACCCCGGATTGTCTCTTTTTTTTTCTTTTTTTGGTCAGACTTGCATATACACTAGCAGGGGGAAGGTGACACGTGAGAATGAGACACAGTGGTGATATGGAAGGTATAAAAGATGTTCTCGAAGGTGTGCCGGAGGTCAGTCTGTGGGGTGGCGAACGGGAATCGACTCCATGTATCCTCAGTACGGGGGTATTATTCACTCAATCCAGTTGCCACAGATGTCAATAATCAAGTACATAATTTGTTCTGTACGAAGATGACCGGCCCCGTCTGTGCCATACGATTTCTTGATTAAGAGCACTGGAGTATAATAAACGGAGCTAACCTCCTCTCTGATGAATGGGATATAAGATGAAGGGAAAACACGCTTGCATTATGTGACGTGGCGCAAAGAAGACCATCCCTGCCATAATTGAATAGCTAGATTATCGTAGACAGTAGCAATATCATCCTTTTGTTTCGCGCAATGCATTACTCTCGAGTCTCGTGCGTTGCTGAAGTCTGAAGACCGTCCTTTTGCGGCCATTTTGCCTGTCCCTGGCATCCAATTTTTGTAGGGGCCAACAGAGCAACGCATTACATGAGGAAATTCATGGCCTCTACTGCTGCTGTCACCTGTGTGTCAAGGCCCCTATATATAAATGGGTGGCTCAGGAATAGTGACAGCCCCCTATCGCAGTACCAACATAACAGAAGCCGGCCATGGAGTTGCCGGTGTTAGACTGTCGTTCATATTCCCTTCGCATCAGCTCCTCATAGCCAGAAGTCATGTACGGCTCCGTCTCCGGTGCCTCATTATGCTGAGTCCATTGACCCCCTGCTGTTTGCACTGGGTGAACATTCTGGCTCATAATGGCATTAGGCTGCCTCTGGTGTCGCAAATGTGCGAGCTCCTCTTCTTGCTCCACAGAGCTGCTGCTCCAGGCAGCACTGGGAATGTCTTCGGCCGTACTCGGCGGGCTAATGCTCCACAACTGCAGAAGACGGAGCTGCTGTTCCTCGCTAATAAATCGAAACAGTTGCAACTGCGACGGCGTGAGGAATGCGGGGTCTAAGCCGTGGCTGCGAATAACGTCCTCGACGGAACAAAGCTCCCTCATAGGAGGTGACGATGAGCGTCGCTGATGTTGGGTCTGCTCTTGCTCGGATGTCTGCTGGGCAGAATATGTCACAGTATGAGCATTGGGGGTGTAATGCTGAGAAGCCCAGTATACGGGCTCAGGGGCAGGTTCGGGGACAGGGGCCATGGGCTCCTGCTTGGGCATCTCGTTGGGAGTAAATGCACGAGAATCGGGGTTGAAGGTCATGTTGCGAGAAAAGAGATATGTGAGGTCATCTTGGACCGGCTGGAATTGCATTTCTGTCTGAACGAAAGCCATCGTCTATCAAACAGAGCATCAGCCTTTTGCTGCATAGTTGCCTCGAGGAATGCGCGGCTGAATCGGCTTGAATGTAAAGCCACGTACCTCGGTATGTAGGTATTTTCCCTTCTGACTGTAAATGTGCGTCGATGTTTGTTCGTGACAGCAAGTCAGCTTCTTGTATCCCACTGGACGTTTTCCTCCTCGACCGACAACTCGTTGGATCGTCGATAGCAACGGAGACGGGTTGGTGTGAGCGGGAAGGACTTGCTCCGTTTCGAAAGGTCACCTGTGAGCCAAAGCAAAGTAATCAAGTATATTTCCACTACACTACTGGCGGTAAGTTACGATCAAAGAAACAGCGAGAGCAAAGACGGGGGAGAAAGTGAAGATGCAAGAGGGGTTGGAGGGGTCGAAGGTGTGAGCCGATTTATAGGGGTCTGGCAGACAACAGGCTGAACCGCCCTATTCAACACCAGTCGACCTCCGCAACCCCCTATAATGACCCCTATTGGCATCGTCGCAGCACCGTTGCATTGGTGTGGTCAGTGGTCACTGTGGTGGGCCGCTCTTATTCTTGAGTCGTCCGGCGTCCGGTAAGTGGAGCAGCACATGGCCACCATTGACGGGACTCCGGGAGGCAATATCGAACAAGGAGAGCACTGGTAATTACATAGCGCAGTAAGAAACCCTACAATATCGGTGTCAAAATAACGGCCCATTTCCCCTATCCTCACACACTTAAGCAGTTGACAGCCCATCGCGACGCAGTGGGAAGGTCAGACGTCTATCGGAGAAGACAGAGATGGTCAGTACCGGCTCTCGATGCCGAACATGAGTCGGCATGAATGCGACCATGACACCTGCAGGCGCGGGCTCTTGTGTTCGGTCCTCGTCGCAAGGAAGGCGCGAGATGCAGGGAGGGGCAGCCTGCAATGGTGACGTCGCCTTCCTCGGCCCGTCATCGACCAGTTCAACCAGTCGCTCACCGTCTGGTATCTGGTCTGGTGTCACGAGGCTGAGGCAGCAGCTGGCATGTCACTGAAGAAATCGAAGAAATCGAAGAAATCGAAGAAATCGAAGAAATCGAAGAAATCGAAGAAATCGAAGAAATCGAAGAAATCGAAGAAATCGAAGAAATCGGTCGCCGACTGCCAATCGGCTGGAGTTCTAGCGCCAAGCGCGAGTATTGGCATTGACTTGTTGCAGTGCCGTCTTTTGAGAATCTGGGAGGCCAGCAGAGCAACGCGGAGTCTGGACCAACGATACCTTGTACAATGTTTGAACTGTTTCGCTCATGCCTCACTGCCGCCGGCGTCGCTGCCTTGAGGTCGTTTCTCGGTTGGGCAGCTGTGGATCTTCACCGCTTACACCGTACGTGGCATGGTCTTCCAACTTCCAAGAGGACTTGGTGGGGAGTTTGCATGACACGAATTGTTCCTTTTGACTCCTGAGGAGCTAGGTAATATGTAGGTAGGTACCTAGCAAAAGGCGAGGCAACTTTTCGGGATTCGCCGTTGGAAGTTGGAACCAACCATCGCTTGGAGTCATTGGACATGACTTAAGCTGATGTGATTTGTGACTTGTCCTGAGCCTGACTCAACCAAAGCAAGTCTGTTTCTTGTGTGTGTCTGGTGCGTCGCAAACATACCTACTAAAGACGGAGCAAACAGACTGAATCGGAAGATGTCCAGAAACCTCTGTTTGAACTTACAAGTTATGACGAGTGGCCTCTGAGGCTCAAACTTACCTTCGCGCGTGACCCCCCTTTTGAGTAAGGACGTTGACAAGCTTTTTGGGCGGCCCACAAGCTATGACCCCCACAAGGTTATGACTCAATAGGTACTTACCTAAGG
>SRQH01000662.1:0-14653 GCA_018360345.1 Claviceps sp. LM84 group G4
CCCCCCCCCCCCCCCCCCAGTTTTTTTTTTTCTTTTTTGTGAAGGGGGTCACGACACAACACAATAAGTAACAACAAACAACATAGAAGTTTCGGAAATCACGTTCACAAAAAGGAGTATGGCACATACCTCTGTCATCAACTTGGCACAAGTAATAACAACATTACTCTTGCCCGGCTCAAAGCACCGCAGGATATACTCCTTCAGAGCCCCCTTGATCTCCTCCTCTGTCACAGCACGCACCTTCCTGAGCACCTCCTTGCTCCAGTCCATGGGCAAGCTGCGTATGACGCTCTGTACGAAATGCTGCTGAGCGGCATTAGGCATGGTAGCTTGCTCATCGGCGAACATGACGACGATTTGAGAAATCGTGCCCTGGAGGAGGTGCTTGTCGATGGAGACCTCGCCGGTTGCAATCTTGTGGATGGCGTCTCGGGAGGCGGAGATGGCTTTGTAGGCGTCGGGAGAGCGATAGACGCGGTAGGACAGGATGCCCGAGTCGATGTTGCGGGAAAAGTACGAGCCGTAGGCGTAGCCTGCGCCACGGACGGCGTTCCAGAGAGGACCCTCGACGGTTTCTAGATAGCCAATGGCGACCATGATGGCGGCGAAGCTGGGATCGGATAGGGAGGTGATGCTTGGTGCAGTGCTGACTGAGTAGGAGCTCTCCAGCGTGGTCATGGGGACGATGATGGCGCCCACGGAGCCGGGCTGGCGGCCTTCATCGTTGAGGAGATCAACAAACTTGGGAATGGGGACCATTTCGTTCTGGGATATTGTCAGGACTTCGGACAGCGTGTCCCATGTGGCGATGGGCTTGTCCAGCTTCGATACGTTGGCGGTGACTAGGATGCGCATGTTTTGGAACGTGAAGAGAGACTTGCGTATCGTCTTGAACCACTCGACTACTTTCTCCGGCTCGTTCTTGAGAAGCTTCTTCAGGCGTTTCAAGTAGACAGCCTTGACGAGCGTGCGCCTCGCAACAGCCAGGGAAGACTTATCCATGTGGATGGCGGAGTCAATCTCAGCGGCCATTCCGCGTCCGTCTCGCTTCTCTTCGGGGATGTCGGCCAGGGCCTTGTTCACGGCAGCCTTGAGACGCTGGGGGTCGAAGACGGAGTCGAACATCATGGTCCTCAGCCAGTTCACAGCGGCGGCGTATTTTTCGGGCTCGACTTGGAACTGGATCAGGAAGCCGTTGGCATCGCCCCAAGATCTAGATGATCCAATGCTATAGCCTACACTGTCTCGTTCGAGCTCCATGACTACCTGTTCAAAGTCGACCTGTTGGCCTTCCCTGGTGATGTGGGTGTTGAAGAAGTTGTCACTGAAGATGGACAGGAGCGGTTTCAACTGCACGGGAACCTGTGATGTACCCATGTGAATGTTCACGTGCACAAAACTGGTCGGGACATCTTCAAATTGGATGAAGAGCGGCAGTTTTCCATCCGAGGAAGAGTCAATGATCTTTTGTGCTGGACCGGTTCCAAGGCCGACTGATCGAGCCCGACCAGATCGTGCAGTGTCAGATTCGATGAAATGGATGGAGTCAGTGCCAGGGACGTCCCATCTATCAATGACATCAGCAGGAATAGGCTCGTCGTTCTTCTTCTTGGCGTCTTCGAGTTTCTTTGCCAACTTTGCCAGTCCTTCCGTTCCCAGGTCCTCTTTTCTCTTGGAAATGCGTTCCTCTTCTTCACTCTTCATCTTCTTGGCGAGCGTGTGCGAGGGCTTGCCCAATACGGACACATGGTGAGCGTCTGCAATCCACTTGCTCAAAAACGCCCGCCACTGCTCGTCTGTCCACTTCTCCAGCTCGTCGTACTCGTTGAGAGTCGCAAGTTCCCTGAGACTAGACCCGTCTCGCTTACCGAATAGATAGTCGGTGATGATGTTGGTAGCGTAAAATGATTCCGACGTCTCGGCGTGGTACTTGACTTGGCGCTTCTCCCGCTTGATGCAGTCTAGCATGTAAGCCATGTCCAATGGCTTCGATGCCACCTCCTTGAGAAGCTCAAAGAGTCGCTTCTCGACGAATTCCAGCTTCTCCGTAGCAACACCTGTGGGCTGAATCCATATGACTGAATTGGGGCGCGCGTCCCACCACTGGACGATGGAGCTGGCAAGCTCTTCCTTCTCCACCAGAACGTTCTCGAGGATTGAAACCGACGAGCCACACAAATATGTCAACAAGATGCTGAGGGCCGACGTAGCTATCAAGTCGTTGCAATTAGGACCAAAGAATCCAATGAGGATCTCGCCGACAGACTCGTCTTCTTCGGGAAATTCGGCGGTGGTGACGACGGTTTCCTTCAAGGCCGGTGGCTGGGCAGAGTCAAGCCAAGGTCTAGAGAGAGTAGCTTGTTTAGCCAAGTGTCTGAAAAGCGCGCTTCGGGGTGTCCAGCCCTTGCTTCTCGTTACAGTATACATATATTCGCAAGGCCTACCTTTGAAACTTTGCATCCAGAGGAGGTATGTCATCTTTGACGCCCTCTTCGAACTCATCCAGGATCTGCAACAGGTTTTCATGGTCAGTTTCTCCAACAATGACCAGGCACAAGTTTCGCGGCTGGTACATGTCGCGATGGAACTGGCGGATCCTTTCTGGTGTGAGGACTCGCAGCGCTTCCGTCATACCACCCGTCTCGTAGCGAAATCCAACGTCTTGAGGGTACAACAAACGGCGCGCCTGGAGTTCCATGATCTCTCCGCTGCGGAACTGCACAGCTTGCATCTCGGAATACACAACACCGGCATCATTTCCTTCGCCATCTATGTGCCAAACCTCGGTAGCAATGGCTTCATCTGTGATGGTGGGTAGAATGATGTGCTCAAGGTATACAGGGAGAACTTGAGCAAATCCCTCCCATCCTGCAGTCTCGAGAGTGTATGCGGTGTGGTCCGTTGCTGTCCAAGCATTTGTCCCAGAGTAGGCTCGGGAGGAAAGCTTGTCGAGGAGACCCTTGAACTGGTAGCTCTTTGAGCCCATGAAGATCAGGTGTTCCAGAGTGTGAGGCGCGCCTGAATCGTCGAGAATCTCCGTAGCCAGCGTAAAGTATCCATTGATCTTTGGCCCTTGGCGGTCAGCAACAATGACTTGCATGCCACTTCTCTCAGACACATATTGCGTGATGGTACATGGCGCATAATCCGTGGCAAAGCTTTGGACTTTGCGAAAATGCGACTGCCGAGTTATGGAAGGCATAGTGAAATAATATGCCGATGCAATCTTGCGCCTAAGATCCAAATTGCCTTTTCATTTGTTAGTCTCTCTCCACGGGAATCCGAGCTGGACGGGGAGAGACGCAAGAAGTAAACATAACAGGAAGGCGGAAAACAAAAGGTGGCCGTGACAAGATGGACCGCGCTGTCTCTCGTATATACATAGGTCTAGATATATCATATATGTATCGAGATCGAGTGGACTCCATGTCGTCCATGGAAATGGGGCGTTTCAATGGCACAATGATATTGGTGACTCTTGGACCGGAGCAACGAATTCCAACGGCTATAAGCCACGTCCAGGCCACGGGATGGCATAGAACGTACGGTTGCAACCCAGCCTACGACATAAACCGCCGAGAAGCGGCATGCAGACGAAGCCTCCTGAAGGGACGGAGAGCGAGACGAAGTCATGGGCGTGGGATGTGTTACGGATTCTCCGAGCTATCGAGCCCTCCACTCACCTGCCGTTACACGCCCAGAATGCGCAGACAAGAATACGAGAGAACACCAACGCAAGAAGCTCCTGAGGATCGAATGGTACAAAAAGAGATCACGCAGGCAGACCTCGGATGGTGCGATGGTGTGGATGTGTGTGTGGAAGGGGTTGACAAACAATCGTAGTCAGCCGAGAATGTGGCTCAGGAGGGGCCTAATCAAGAGGAGGAAAAGGCCATCAAAATAATTACCCCGCTGCTGTCACTTGCAAGTTGCGGGCATTTGCAGATGATTTCCCACACGGACAACCGCCATAGATGAGTCACGACCACGTGTACGACAGCGTGGACGTGAACAAAAGGAGGACTGCGCTCTTCTGTACAACTAGATAATCACTCAAGATGGCCACGAGGAGGCATCAGCGCGCAATGGATAGCAAAATCTCGGGTGATGAGGTTTCCGGTACGGCCCACGGGGCTGAGCCTTTCAATATGCATGTGCCCCTCCACTTGGTGCCTCATAGGTAGGTACATACCTAGGTAGGCTACCTATAGCCTAGGAGGTAGGTATGTACCTAGGTAGGTAGGTATGTACATATGTAGGTACCGAGGTACATACATGATACATCAACTGGCCCCACTTCCCAATGATGACCTTCGGAAAGTTGACAGCGAAAGTTGACAGCCTGTCCGCGATGCCGCTGTGTAGCAGCGATCGCTTTCTCAGGCGCGCAAACACACATCCAACCCAGATACCATGACCTCCTCGCGCGTCGTACAACATTGCGCCTAAAGTCTCCAAGGGCTGAGATCGTCTACCGTCTGCCACCCAACGCGACGGAAGAAACATCATCGCCATCCTCGCGCGCGACACCACAAGCCATGGCCACCGCTGCAGCACCCCAACAGCTCAGCGATGCCATTATCAACTTTACGCTCGAGGGCCAGTTTCCCGAGCAAATCTCATCGCTACCGCTCGTTTCGGAGATAGATCTTCAGCCTACCATTGAGGCATTGGAGGAGGCCAAGCGCAATCTCGAGGTGCGTGAGCCGTGAGCTGGGTAGTCTGTCGGGAAGAAGACCAGAAACGAGAGGAAGAAACCATTCGCTTACACTGCGGCAGAGAGAGGTCCATACTATCAACGAAGAGACAAAAGACCAGGTCAGCTCCTGGGCTCGGCACGCGAAGGCCTTGCAGGAGGACATCATTCGCTCCAAGACGATTGCGAATGACATTGTACGACAATCGGAAGCGCCCGAAGTATCCGGGGAGGCTATAGAAGAGGCTGAGGAGAAGGTGCAATTTCTGCATCGCGAAGTGCAATATAGCCAACAGATACAAACCGTGCTGGCGAAAATCAAGGGCTTGGACGAGCTTCTGATCCAGGTCGAAACGGCACAGAATGATGGGCGGGTCCTGGAAGCTCTGCGCCTTCTTGAACGTGAGTTCAAGCATTTCCAAATCATACAATGGCTCATGGAGTGTGCTGTTCTAGAAATGGCTAACAATTGTCAGAATCATGGAATGCCTTGGACGAGGTGGGCGTGAGTAAAACATGTCGAATCGTCAAGATATTGGACCATCGAGCTTTTGCGTTGAAAGCAAGCATTCACGAAGTATTCACACAAGTATGGAAAGAATTAGTTCACTTTAATGTTGAGGACGGGAAAGCATCCATTCGCACGTCTCTTCCTGGTATGTACGTGGGGCGAGGCTTTCCATTCCTGGAAGAAGAGCCTTATCAGCTAACGTATCGTAGCGGGCGGCATGACTCTATCAGAGGCCGTGATTGCGCTCAAAGCATACAAAGAAACCGACGAGCGCATGGAGCAGCTATGGAGGAATCTGAATGGGGCCATAGTTTCGCCGAGAATGGACAAAACCAGGCAAACCCAATTCGGTATCAAGGTCAATGATGATGAGCTGGCCTTGTCAGGGCAAAACGACGCTTCGGTTGAATCGCTTCTGTCTGACCTGCAAGTCATTTTGGCCTTTGTGTCGCAAAAAGTTCCACAAGAATTACTCAGCGGGCTGGGAGGATTTATGATGGTAGATCTGATACCAAGGTTGATCCAGCAGTGGCTGAACCCGGCCGTTCCATCATCGCTGAAAGATATGGCACGATTCCAAACCATTACGCAGAGCGTACAGGCATTTTGTGGTGCCCTCGAAACGAATGGCTATAGCGACTTCGAGGCCCTCAAGGAATGGGTTAGCAAAGCACATATGACGTGGCTGGGGCGGTGCCGAGAGATGGCTCTAGATACCGTTCGAACAAAGCTCATTCAAGGGATCGGACAGCCAAGACTCGTGGAGAGGATCGAAAAGCACATGGTGACCGTCTCGGAGGGCAACGAGCTAGCAACTACGGGTGCCGGTGCCTCGGCCGACACCAACGACTGGGGAGCTGCCTGGGATGACGCTTGGGACAACGAGGAGGGTGTGAAGAATACACGAATCCCTACGGAGGCTACAGATGCTACAGATTCCAACCGACCAGCAACGGCCAACGAAGATGACGGTACCGATGCTTGGGGCTGGGGAGAAGACGATGGACCTGCTGCCGAAGACTCCAGTGAGCAAGTCGACGTGCCGAAGAATGCTGATGATGCACTGGCACTGGTGGAAGAAGAAGAGAAAGGCGAAAACGACGACGATGATGACGCCGGTGCCGATGCATGGGGCTGGGGCGACGAAGATCTAACCGCAGATCCGGAGCCAACGAAGCAGTCTTCTCCAAAGAAGCCAAAGAAACCAGCCCGTCCCGAAGAGAAGAAGGAGCTCGTTTTTAAAGAAAAGTATTGCATCTCGTCCATGCCGGCGCCGGTCCTGAATATGATTACTACCACGTTGGAAGACGGGGCGACCTTGATCGAGGAGAAAGACAAGTATCAGCTGATCGCGTCTACCGCGCCGGGTCTTTTCAATTTACCAACTCTGGTCTTGGCGCTCTTCAGAGCCATCTCGCCCTACTACTACTCCTTGGCTGTTGGCGGTAACATGTAAGTGTCGTTGGACACAAAACCCAATTCCTGACCACTACAAATGCGCTCGAGGTGTCAACCTCATGAGGTTCTATTCACTAATCACTGGACAACACCATCATGACAGGTACTTGTACAATGACGCCATGTACATGGCGGAACAACTGACCAAGTTTTCCGAGGCTTGGAAAGAGCGGGAGGATCTCCCGGTGCGGGCCAAGACCATGCTACGCCTAGACAACGACATCAAGACACTCGAGAACTTTGCCAACCGTAGCTACGCAAACGAGATGACGTTACAGCGAACTGTTCTGCAAGACCTCCTCGGCAGCTCACAAAGCATCGTTCAGCAAGACGACGCAGCCGGCGCCATAGAAGCCGGGATAGCACGCATCCGATCCATGGCCAGCACGTGGGAAAGCATCGTGCCCCGCTCCGTTTGGTCCCAGGCCATTGGCTCCCTGGTGGACGCTCTCGCGAGCCGCATCGTGACGGACGTACTGGATCTGGCCTCGATAGGCCAGGACGAGGCGTATCGAATTGCGCATCTCATCGTCACGACCACGACGCTCGACACGCTCTTCCTGCCCAGCAAACTCGCCGGCTCGGAGCCTGTGCGTAACGAGGTGCCCACCACAGAACAGTACGCGCCGCACTGGCCGCGGTTAAAGTACCTGGGCGAGATTCTGCAGAGCGATCTCAACGGCATACGCGCCCTGTGGTGCGAGCAGAAACTGAGTGACTACTTTACGGCGCAGGAGGTGGTGGATCTGATTCAGGCTAGTTTTGAGGATAACCCTCGCACGAGGCAGATGATTCGGGAGATTGAACAGGCGCACTATCCTGCGGTTGATGGGTGAACACTGAAGACCCTGGAGGCATGTAACCCGGAGGTGTCGTTGCAGGAAGTACTATGAAGGTACACATGAGAAACGTCGTGGATGGATCATGCCTCTGTCCCCTCGTTCCGTCTGCCTGATGCAAAACACGATATATATATATATGTTCCACCTATCTACCTATGTACCTTGACCGAACCTCCCCGCGCTCTCCCATCTCTAGGCTTTCCCCAGACAGGCAGAAGCCGCGAATGGTGAAACGTGGTGCCAAGGAGAGCGAATTCCGGAGAACGCAAGATTCTTCTGCATTGACGCCCGTCTCGTGTGAGCTACTATGTACTATGTTTTGTATACATATGTATCATTATATATGTAGGTACATACCTCCCTACATAGGTACCTATCTAGCGGACAATTTGAATATCCATTCACATATACTCGAGTCAATAATTACAATAGAAGATAAGACAAGCTGAGTCTCAACGAAACGTTTCATCGCGTCTAGCGGTCTACCTAGTTCATCTGGTCCCGTGTTAGATAACCTGTAAGTCTGTAACCCACCTAGACCCCAAGACCTGAGACCCCTACGCGCCCCAATCAACGTCCCGAGTCCCGACTTGACCACCCTGCCCTGCAAAGTTATCCCCTTGTCGTCCCGGACGAAGTTCCTCGTACATTATGTGTATGTAGGTACATACCTATGTAGGTATGTATGTATGTACCTACGCCGCACATTGGAACGGAAGAACCCAAACTCATGCATTCGATCGATTCAAAGGCGCATTCAGTGGGGACTCGGGAGAGGAGAAGTCGTCCTTGCAAGTTGTAAACTTGTATGTATGTACCTATCAATGCGCTCCTTTTGATTGGTGTGAGGTCGCGAGTCGCGAGACGCGCTTGCGTCGGGGGGCGTTTCAGAAAAGAATGGCTGGATAGTGGAGTTCTTAGCTTCTGTGACCGCACCTTTTTCTTATATGTATATGCTTCGGTTGATCTTGTATGTATTCTTCTTCGTCTTCTTCTTCTTCGTCTTCTTCTTCTTCGTCTTCTTCTTCTTCGTCTTCTTCTTATTGGAGTGATTCACTTGATACACCCAAGCGTTTTGGCTTCGCTTTTTGAGTATGGGGTATGTACATACCTATGTACATATATACATGATACTACCTACCTAATGTACATACCTCTCTGTTTTGACATGTGTTGAGAACTCGAGAGAACTCGGTTTAGCTGAGCGGGCCGCGGGTTTGCAACCTTGCAGGTGGGTTTCAAGAGGAAACGTACTTTCCATACCATACCGGACCTGAGACGAGACATGAGATGAATAGCTCGCTACCTGAAATAGGAATTTGTCGTGGGTTTTGTTTTGTTTTTGTTTCGGTTTCGTCTTTTGGAGGCGCCGTGGTCTCGGGTGAGTTCCAGGTCATCTTGGTGGCTTCGAGACCAATGCACATTCACAATGATCATACGGAGTATTGAATGACAATACATACTCCGTACCTCCGTAAGAAAGCAAAAACAAGAGGTAAACGTGGGGGGACCGTTGTCAGGTATGTACTACATATCTTGAAACAAAACTTTCCTGAGCCCCTGTTCCGGCTATGATTGAGTTTGTTGTCCCTTGTTGGTACCTACCTACGTATCGTAGCTTGCCGTCAACAAGGCCCAAAAGAAATACCTATGTACTTAGGTAGGTATGTATGGTCCTATGTACTCCGTATGTACCTCATATCGGCTGCCGGCATGAGACGGGACTTATAAGGGACCCGGAGGGGTGAATATAATTGCTTGTCCGGTGCCTTTCCAAGTTCTTCCCCCCGCCATCAAGTTTAACGATTTATTCTCGAAACATGATGGATCATGGATGTCTTTTCATGTGTCGCGACGTCTCTGGTGCCATCCCATGGACTCTGGAATCTGCAGTGCTGACGGCTCTTCCTTCCCGATATTCCTGGATAACATGGCCTTTTTTAAGTGCAATTTCCGCACAGGCATCATAAGGCAATGATGTGGTCACAAATGTTCTGGAAGCGAGATGAGGGGTTCGCTGCTGCTTCAAGCAAAGAGGGAGTTTGTGTGCTCGACGAGTAGATGACACGGCCGCATGAAATTCGATGTTGTCGATCTGCTGGTCTCGTTTGGCCTGTTCTTCACGGTCATGCAAAAGATGATAGACGATGGATGGCGACTTCAAAGTTCACATGCAGCAAGCTATAACCAAGACTCGAGAGTCACTGTGAGGGAAAAAAAAAACGGGGAGCGGGGATATATATATTCTGCGATTCTTCAGTGTGTCAGTGCCAACTGGCAACCTGTAGCCTGTATGTAGGCTGTGACCTCAAGGCTCATGGGCATACATCCGTTCCCACACGCCCGTCTTTTCCCTCCATTGACTTGCTTGTCCGAGAGATGATAGATTACTTCAGAATCTACTTTCAACTTCTTCAAGTTCTTGGCACACTATATATTAGGACTGCCTGTGCCTTTTTTTACTTCTCGGGACAGAATCATCAACCTCACAGTCTCACTTACTCTTTGCGTACTGCTTGAGGCTTGAGCCCTTGACCAGCTCACGCGATTCGCCAAGACGCGCTGGAGAGACTCTCAAGAAGATGGTAAAGGGGAAAGGAAACGGTCCATCGGAAGAGAAGGTGGGAAAAACTTGTAAGGTAGAGAGAGATGCCTTGCCTTGTAAGTTGTAACAGCGCGAGCAGCTCTATCCGTTGACCCGCCTCCTGAGTCCTGAGTCCTTGAAGCCTTGCATCATCTGCAGCTACCTACGGGCCTAGGTACCCATACGGATGCATACAAAGATCCCGGCAGTACAAACGCGGATTGGTACATGCAGGTATAATGAATGACCTGCATCTGCAATGTTGCTGCCGAGTTCCGGCCCGGAGCGTGGGATTCAAGGAGTCTGTTCTATATTCGCTGAATCGCTCCTAGTACGAAAATTGAAGAATCCTTGAAAGAAACAGCCATCTCGATGCATTTTTCTACTCTCAATTAGTTCTTCGTTCCGATTCGTGAAATACATTGCCGTTTCTGTTATGCGAGGATATCTTTACTTCATTCGGCATTCGATATTGCGACGACTCACAATCCTTCGCTCGCGGCATATCCGGATCGAATGCAGCAATCCATGATCCATCGAATAAAGGAACACAAGACCGATAAGCGACACTATTGGTAAGCACGTTCAATGACTGGAACAACGTTGGACAGGGTAGACTCGGCATTGCTGCACTGACTCTGCGCGGCTGATGGCTGATAATACATAGATTAGGCTGTCTGCTGTCATAGCTCGTCTGAAGGTATCACCAGATCTCACACGAGACAGAAGTCAGACGGAAGAGTACACGACAGGACCCCACTTCCGGCAGGCGATGTTCTATCACAGTTGATGAATCATATATCAACCATTCCAGCAGCTAATGCCACTTTTTGAACCTTCTCAGTCTTGGCGGAGTATACATTTCTTTTTGGGAATACGTCGTCCATGGTTACCTACGCGTGTCATGGGCCTACGGCTCTTTGCAAATTGCTTCCTGACAGTGCCTGTGAGCCTTCGCTCCACAGAAAGCATTGGATTTGTGTGTTCGTGTATCTTTCAAGATTCCTGTCACGTAACTCTTAGGCTGGTGTTGCATGGGGTCCGGGGAAAAGAGCGATTCGAAGCCTATGGGCGCTTCAAGTTGTCAGCACGAAGTAGGCACAGATCAGAACTGACTTGATATAAAGATTGTTTCTTCCTCAAGCAACTCATCATCTTTCTAAGAGGTACATATCAATGATATCATCAAACTCGGCCTGACTTGCCGGGCTGGTCACCTGATGTGGCACATCCCTGTGCATTAGGTATGTCCCCAGCACAGGGGAGCCGCGACTCGCGAGTGGCGCCTCGGCTGAGACGAACCAAGTCAGACCTCAAACAGAATCCGAAACCTTTTCAGTATGATACGGGTTACGGTTATCCTCGGGCTAAGACCTCTAGATGTACGCAGCTTATTTAAAGCAGTTGAGGCCTTGTGAAGTTGTTCTGGCATCTCCAAACCTTGGACCTCGAACTTGGCGATCGCTCCAGCCTCCTCTTATTTTATGCCACGAAGAGGCCTCAATGGCGGGAGAATCTGAATATACAAGGCGACAACGTCCCAGTTGAGTAGCCGACTTCCCTAGACCTATGTATGATACCTACATCATACGGAGTACAGGTCGGGTAGACCTGCCTTCCAGCCCTTCATCATCATGCGTAAAACTGTAAACCCCGCCTAGTCTGGCAATATCCGCTAGGGGTAATTGGAAGCGGCAGTTCCCTTCCCTTGCAAAGCCTCAAGCGTCGCCAAGGGTCCCCCGTCTGTGTAATGTGCCAAGGGCGCGCGTATGTGCATGTGACGAGTCAAATTTGCATGTCGACACGTGGATGCTCTGAGCTTCTGGGCTAACAAGGCTTCGCCGCTTCGCAGGTTGGCTCTTTGTGCTCCCGTTGGTCTAGAGACTAGGTAGGTATGGTCATTGTGGCGCTGCCCGCGGCATAACGGTCATAAACCGTTGAAAACCGTTTAAGAGGATATCGCGGGGCTGCAAAATACCGTGATGCTGTGCTGCCTCGTGTAACACTTGAGCGCTTTTGTCTATCCTGGCAGATTCAGATGGTCATCTCGCGCGACAGTTCAAATCGTATCAGATTTTTCAACACTGTACCTACTTCTTTGAAGTTCTGTTACGACATAACCGCTCTAGCAGACAAGATACGATCCCGACGATAGTGGCTGACTTGGAGGGTTAGACATGTATGATGTATTTCTTACACGC
Source organism: Claviceps sp. LM84 group G4 (assembly GCA_018360345.1). NCBI lineage: Eukaryota > Fungi > Ascomycota > Sordariomycetes > Hypocreales > Clavicipitaceae > Claviceps > Claviceps sp. LM84 group G4. The sequence continues at coordinate 12,296 of SRQH01000662.1, forward strand.
CATGTCCTATGTCAACAGTCAAGAGGACTCACGAGAGAGCTCAGAGGACTGCGATCGTATACATGTATGCGAAATCGGGCTCTGGTCGAACTCCTCGTGTACCCTCCTGTATATTTGTACCACAAGCCTGTGGACCAGTTATCCTCACCTAAGACCTTTGGCTGGCCGCTGTCTCCATGTTATGGTTGAGTAAGGTTAAGGTAGGTAATAGGTATATCATATGGGCTGTCATGTTGGACAAACCCGCCGAACTCGGAACCGGGCCGGGCTTGCACATATCCGCGCTCCGCCATGATATGACTCTTCCTTCTTTGTGCTCTTCTTCTACTTTGTGTCATCGAACTACTCCAAGTCGGGCCGAGCACAACGAGGTATAACCGTATAACCGCCCAAGAGTCCGGCGCTCTTGCACCATTGGACAGTTGTCAAAGTAGACACCTACGCGATCGAGATAATGAGTTGTGTCAAGTGATAAGAAATGGCGGTGCAGTTCGTAGTAGCTCATCGACATTCGCAAGTCTGGGCTTGGTATAGTGGCCCTTGAACCTTCTGTTCAAGCGTTCGACGTGAGAGGCGGCAGAGGCCTGTGACGGCCCCGGGTAGGTATGTATGTATAATGTACGTCTTACAATTCTCCCCGCCATTCGATATCACCCTGTCCTGCAAGCTCTTTAGAAAAGAAAAGTACAGTACCAGCCTCGCGGCCCGTCGCCCTCTTATCTGTACAACGCTGTGTTGTGTCACAATGTACATGCGCACAGCCCGAAGTAGAGCTAGATTTGAGTGACTCTCGGGCCATCCAGCAGCTGCCACGATTGCGGACCGAGATGCCCACGTGAGGTGAGTTCGCGGGGTTTGTCAAGGCTTTGGTCAAAGAACAAAGAAATTGATACGCATGTACAGTAACGATTCGCCTTTTTCCTAGTGTTCTGTGCTGTAGCCTGTACATATGACAAAAAGACACGGGCCAAGTTCTTAGTTGTCAAGTTTGCCATGTCAGCATGGTCTGCATGTCTAGCGAGGTGCACGTGGTTTTCTGCACCACTTGCTCGCGAACACTTCCATGGGACGCGGGCTCAACCATGGAATGCAACGCAAGCGCGTGCCGACACGACCCTTCATCTGAATCTGGAAATGGAAGGTTGACGAGGGTGTCCACGAACAGACATGAGAATGGGCAAACATGTTCGAATAGCATGCTTGCCTTACCCATTACTGGCAGCATAGTAATACAGTACTACTATCTCATCAAGAATCCTGAAGTTTTGAGTCCTCCCATCCGCAATGTCGCATGCCAGAGCTCGCGAGTCGTCGGCGTGTCCACTGTCCACTGTCCACTGTCAATACGTTAATACGTTAATACGTTAACACCAAACTTGGGCAACAAAAAGGGATGCAAACAAGTTCTCATCCGCGCATGCATCGCTGCTACTTGGAGATATGTAATTATTGCCACAGTCCGCTGACACCAACTTCGCGTGCAAAGCTAGAGCAAAGATGAACCAAAATGCCAGTGATTGAGGCTGTTTCCCAAAATTGACTGTAGTCTTTGCGCCTCGTTCATTGACCTGGAGGCTAGACCGAAACCTGAGACCAGCCAAGATGACAACGTGAAGAGTTCAAGATTCAAGATACGGAGTACATACCTAAGTTAGGTACATCCTAATGCATAGGTACCTACATACGTAGAAGACAAAGGTGGAAAAGTACCGAGTAGCCCACGAACACGAGTTCTCTGTACGGAGTATCCCTGGTACATTACGTACATTGGAATAAGTCGCTTTGTAATAAGGCTTGTACATACTCCGTACTCCGTGAGTCCGTACATAAAACTCAAGGCGGGCTTTTATTGGTGACGTCATCTGTCTTGGCTGAATATGGGTGCCGGTGGAGGCGTCTTGTCGCACGGCTCCTGAGTCCTTGATCTTGAAGCCAGTGAGGCAAAAGATGACAACTTTGCTGTGCATGTTCAATCAAGTAGGCAGTAGGTACTTTTGCAGCGTTATCTATCCTACTTCCAAGTCCCCAGTCCTCAAATAGCATGGGAATAGCACAGGTAGGTAGGTAGGTAGGTAGGTAGCTACTGTAGCAATAATGGGACGATGTACACGCATGCATGTAGCCCCCGACGCTACGATTCATCTGTACCTTGGGCCTTGGCTTCGCTAGAGCAAATCCGAGATCTAGACTCTAGTTGGATCTGACCAGTTCCTGCACCACGCGACGTGCTCCGGCAGCTGCACATCATACAGCCCCACCAAGTGAATAACGCGAAACGCCAAATTGGACCCATTTTGGATCACCACACCTATTTATTTCACTTCTTCGCAATCTAGCCATTTAAAATGTCAAAAATGT
>SRQH01000663.1:0-14649 GCA_018360345.1 Claviceps sp. LM84 group G4
AGGTGGGGTTTATCGTTATTTGTATGGGATTTCGGAAAAATAGGCCCAAATTTATCGTTAGACTGAGGATATCGTTTTGTGGCGGATCGTTTTAACGGGGTTTAACTGTATATTGACCACAAGCTTCCTTCGAACACTGCGCAATCATATCGAAGGTGCGCGGTTTCAATGTTCGGGCCGCTCCCCCCTGATCCTGGAGCCCTTGCTCTTAGACTTCAGTCAGCACCCCTGCACAGTATGGCCCACTATGTAATCCGTACCTAGGTACTTAGGCCCCTAGGTACCTAGGTATATACATACCTGGTAGGCACGTAACTATGTATACAGAAACTACCTGAGTAGGTACCTAGCTACTCACCTTCTACCTGGCCCGTTGACGAGCGTCGCGGCCGCGGGGCCAAAAACACTTTTTACACTCGCGCCGTCAAACAATTAGGCATTGAACGTTTGCGCCTTGAGACGAAACGCGTATGCGACTTCTGCGACTGCGATACCCGAGGCGCGCAGAAATTCTCTCTTTCAAACAGCATTAATGGTGGATGTTTCCGCGGTGAGAGACTCCCAGCTGGGCGCCAGCCCGGCCAACTCGGCAGACCTGATGGCACCTATGCTGGAATATTGACGATATATCTCCGTTCAGCTGTTTCGATCCCTTGATTAGCATCTGCGTTGGTCACTCTCAAAAAAGAGACCGGCTGGCAAGTCACCTGCCGATGCCATGTTTCCCTCCAAACCCCTCCCTTTCAATGGCGACTTTGCCTCTCCCGACGAATATGTCTCCTCGCTCCTCCACTTCGTCTACAATACCGACCTCTTCCAGATTCTGTGCGGCGGCACTCATATTCTCGACTTCTTCACTACCCAGCCAGGCCTTTTCCACACCATCCTGCCTGCGGAATGGCACCCCTTTCTCCTCCAGTGCGACACGATGCGCCTGCTCGACATCCTCATGCGAGACGACCTCAGCACCCTGCACTCGCAGCTACAGGACCTGCCGCCCATGCCTTCCACACTCTTGGAATACATCAAATCCGTGCGAGACCTGTCCCTCAACCGAGACTTTTCTCCGCGCCGGAAAGAAGGTCCTGGGGAGTCGGAGCCGCTGCCCGTGCCGCCTTACACGGTGCGCGTGGGGATGAAACCCAAGAAGATACACGAGGTGACCAATTTTGCAGACTACGTGGATCGATTATCCAAAGATATCTATGCTGAGAATAATGGCGAGACAATCACGCATTATGTTGATTTTGGGAGCGGCCAGAATTACCTGGGCCGGGCGCTGGCCAGCGAGCCGTACAATAGACATGTTGTTGCCGTCGAGGGTCGCGAAGACAACGTTACTGCCGCGAAGGGCCTGGATATAGCGTCGGGCTTAGCGGTCAAGGAAAAGGTCATGCGGAACAAGAAGCTCTGGAATAAGATTCTCGAAGCCGGAGGACCGAATCCTCATGCCGATCCGGCTGCGCTGGCAGATGCCGTAAAGCAGGTTGCAGGGAGTGAAGCGTTTGACTTTAGGCCCCGCGAGCAGATTACCTCTGCTGTCGCGGCTGAGGAAGGCAAGGGGTATGTGCAGTATGTGGCGGGAAGACTGGACAGCGGCGACCTGTCTGATGTGATTTCCAAGATCAACTCAAGCTGCGACGATGGTGCCGCAGATGTGTCGATCCGGTGTGTGAAGAAGGAGGGCGAGGGACACGACCAGGAAGAGGAGGAAAAGACGAAGGGGAAAGAGGAGAGCAGCATTCACAAAAATAAGCTCAAGCTCATGGCCATCTCCATCCACTCATGTGGCAATCTGAGCCACTACGCCATCCGATCCCTTGTTTTAAATCCCGAGATTCGCGCCATTGCCATCGTAGGATGCTGCTACAACCTCATGACAGAGAAGCTTGGACCGCCCGGCTACAGGCACGCCTTTCTTCGGCCGACACTCCAAGCCCTGAATGGCCGCGTCGGCCGCGAATCTGCCAGGTACGACCCTCAGGGCTTCCCGATGAGCTCCCGACTAAGCACGTACAATGACGACGGCATCCGTCTCAACGTCACGGCTCGCATGATGGCATGTCAAGCACCGCGCAACTGGGGCCGCATGGACAGCGAAGCCTTCTTCTCGCGCCATTTCTACCGCGCCGTGCTGCAAAAGATATACCTGGACCGGGGCGTAGTCCAGCAGATTCGCCACCACGAGCAAGACCAACAGACGTCCGACCCCCCCGTAGCAGGTGCCGCCGAAACACGGACGCCTGGTCCCTTTGATATGAGCACTCAACCAGTCTCCATAGGCGGCCTTCGCAAAAGCTGCTATGCCTCCCTGAGGGCCTATGTGCGAGGATCCATTGAGAAGCTCACCACGAGTAAAGAATACCGCCAGTATGCGGACGTGATGAATGCCAAGATGGCGGATATCACGGATGAGGAGATTCAGCGGTACGAGGAGGAGTTTCTTCCGCGGAAGAAGGAACTTTGCGTTATATGGAGTTTGATGGCTTTCAGTGCCATGGTGGTGGAATCGCTGATCGTGACGGACCGGTGGCTTTTTCTGCGGGAGCAGAGAGATGTGAAGAGTGCGTGGGTGGATACGGTGTTTGATTATGGGGAGAGTCCGAGAAACTTGGTGGTTGTAGGGGTGAAGGGGAGTGATGAAAAGGAGGGCCAAATCGAGGGCTAAAAACCGAGGGCCAAAGGGATAGCCAGAGGGAGATGTGATCATCATGTCGTAGAACTCAGAAGAAAGTAAAGATGGACAAAAGGCCATGCATAGATAGAAGACATCATGTTGATGATTTAGAGCGATGGAGTACATTATCCGATTATGCCAGGCAAATATAACACCACCTACACAGGTAGACATGCACGCATATCATCCACAAATTCCGTATGATTTTGTAGGTTCTCAGAATTCTCTTGCGATGATCGGAAGCTAACCATGATATAATATACATATGTACCTACCTACCTACTCTGTATTACGTAAATTTCTAACTGAATCCCACCCAAACATGATGTGCATAGGTACCTAGGCAAATACATAGTTGGACGCAATCACGAAGCGCGAATCGCGCGATATGACGCAGAAATTTTAAGAAAAGCGTGTGCCTGGCTTACCGCCCCGAACAGCAATATTTTGACGTCAAATATTCTTGGAATTTTCCGGACAATTTCTTGTCACACCTTGATCGGCAATTCGTCACCCGTGACCCCGCGCTGCGTGACGATGCTGCCACTTCACAGGTCGCGACTCATTGTCAATGAGTGAACACTGAAGGCTTCTTCAAGCAGCCACGGAATGAGGACAAGGATCAGCAATAAGTTAATAACCCCCGTCGGGTGACGGGTCTCGTCAATCAGCCCTAATATGACCCCACCAGTTCAGAGTCCAACCCTGTCCCTGTCCCGGTTCCTGATCTGGCATGTCATCCTTTATCGACTGGTCTCGTCATTCCCGTGAGAGTTTTCTTGCTCATTCGCATTTATTATAATTACAACGCTACATACGTGGCTATTTCATGCACGAGAATGCCAATATTGGGACTGAAGTCTCCCTCGTTCATGTTTTTCGGTGTACATAATAAGGGTACAGTGAAGATGTGGCCCGTGGGCAATGATACATATGTAGATGTACATATGTAGGTACATATGTAGGTACATATGTATGTACTTATTAGCTGCATAGGTACATGTAACACATGTACATGCCTACATACTCCGTAAAGAAAGTGTAACCAAGGAAAATAGGAAGAAAAGTGCGAGAAAATAGATAAGCGACCGCATGTCACAAACCCTTATTATTAGGTGTTCCGTATTAGCCGCGAACTGCGCACATCGACTCCGTGTACGCACCAGTGTTAAGCAATCTCCCCCTCCAAACGACGTTGTGATTCAACGTCCCCCTTCCATCGATATCCATCTCGCGGTCTCGCGATGATACAAGTGTCGATCGTACTTGATTACATACATAGGTAGAAGCGGAGGCTAAAACCTCGGTGGAGACGCCTTCTCTGCAAGCAGCACAATTTTTGACCTCGTTTACGGTTTTTTACTCTCGACGCTCGTCGTCCGCCCGTCGTCCGCCCGTCGTCCAAGCCAGTCACCATAGCTTCTGCTTCACGAGTGTAATTGTGTTGAGAGTATGGCCGTTTGAACCGTAATCTGGATCAACATTTTCTTACGATTCGCCATGAGCGCGAATATCACATTTTTGGTAAGGCTTAGTCACGGAGCAGAGCACGGAGCAGAGCATAGAGCAGGTAGAGTTCAGAGCGTGGAGAGCAAAGAAAGTGCAGACTACTCCGTAGAGCAGTCGAGAGTCGAGAGTCGGGACTCGGGACTCGGGACTCGTCACTCGGCCCCTCCCCCACGCCCCCGCCCCCGCGACCAACACCAAAAGCCAACTTTGAGCAACAATCGAGGCGACGAGGCGAGGGCGATGGATGAACTCTGCCCGGGATGGACGTTGAACAAAACACAGACTGGATGACCGACCGACCGACTGACTGACTGACTGACTGACTGACTGACTGACTGACTGACTGACTGACGACATAGGAAGGCACCTATCGGCTGATACACATCCCCCTCGATCTCTACGCCACCTTCCTACAACCCATCCTCCGCGTGCTCATCCCCCACGCTCAGAGCCTCCAGCTAGACGACCAGACGCCCCTAGACGTCCGCTTCGAGGGCCTCTCCTCAGAGTACCAACATGCCTTTATGAACATCAGCGTCACGCGCTTCGAGTGCTCCCTCGTATGCCACACCTCATGGGCTGAACACGTCTTCGAACCCGTCATCCGCACGCTGCCTCCCGAACAAGCCCAAGCGATTTGGTCACACGCCGAGTCCTACATCGTCTTGTCTGTCGCGAGCGCCGCCGAACTCGACGCCCCAACCCGTGTCCTGGAATTGACCTCGCCACTCGCAGCGGCAGGGATCCCCATCTTCTTCATCACGACCTACTACTCCGACTATATCCTGGCTCCCGCCCACGAACAGCTCAACGTCATAGCCGCCCTGCACGAGAGAGGCTTTGAGCTGTCAGAAAGCCACGACAACTTTTATGTGTGTCGCCGGAACTCTACGACCGGCGGCAGGGGTCGCTCCGGGTCGTCGTCTCCCCCGCCCTTTAGTAGCGAGGAATTGCAGTCGGCGACGTTTGAGCTCCTGCAGACGCACCGCGTGTCTCCGCATGTAGATCCGGGCTTGGAGCTCGTCATGTGCGCCAGTCGGGATGCCATGCCCTTTGTGCATGCGTATGCGCGTCTCATTTCCTATGGGCGGGAGGTGGCCGTACGGGAGACCTGGATTGATCATGTCGATACAAAGTTCTACGCCGCGCTTGTGTCTGTGTTGGTCTCGCAGCCGCGGTTTGTGTCTGTGACGCTGACGCAGGATGATCCGCCGTCGCTGCTCATTGACAAGAGTCTGCTGTCGCTGTTTAGTAACTCCATCGTGGGGGACCTGAACACCGTGCTCACGCCCATTTTTCTTGATCTCGTGACGCTGCCAACTGAGGTGACGGGCATTGTGTGCGTTGTGTCGGGCAGGCTTGTGCACGAGATGGATATGAAGGCTACGTCGGAGCTGTCGTATCTCTCGACGGCGCGAGCGGGGGTTGTGATATTGCCGGAACAGCAGGCTATACAGGCGGTGAAGATACTGGAGCCGCTGATGAAGCCAAAGGAGGAGAACGTGGAGTCATGATGCATGGGTACCTAGGTAGTTTCTGTTCTGAACTTTTTTTGTTTTAAAAAAAAATTCCAAGGGGAACGTGTTGTTTTGACGCACATGAAAATCATGGGGTCCTCTTTAGCAGTGATGAACGGAATCAAAAATGCAATTGTGAAAGGCAACTAAACACGCAATCATACGACGCCGTCGTATATCAATGGCAAGACGCAACGAAATGTTCTTCACCTTCTGTCGATATGACATAGCTCGATACACTCTTCAATGGTTGTTGGGTTGTCAGTGCCTCGTTTGGCGTTGCACGATTCTGAGTTGGTCGACATTGGTGCTGTGCCTGATTCAATACGTTAGCCAGTATCACCTGGTTCCTCTATTCGTCTATGTAGTTATATTGTCCGAGTCTATGTGTTTGCAATGCATCTTTGACCAGCAGATCTGCTATGCCACGCAGCTTCCGATCTCTCGAGTCTCTTGATTTTTTCCACCACGGCGTCTCTTCTCCCCCCTCTTTACCTTGGGCTCTTCAAGTGTCATCGTGTCGTGGCGCTATGTCGTACCATAACCCGGTCTATCATCCCGGGTTCGCCCTTGATCTCATCTACCTCCTCTTCTTCCCCTTCTCTCTCCCTTCCTCCTTTTCCCTCACCACTCCCGCTCTCACGAGCCCATCCCTCGCAACCCCATTGATCACCGCAAACCGTCTCGGCCCCAGCTTCACGCCTCCAAACCATCGACTCACCACCACAACCACCCCCCATACATCCATCACCTGCAGCAGATGCAACAGCCTTCCCCCCGCCGCCGTCTCCCCATCATCATCACAGTCCTGGAACTGCAGCCCCGTTCCCGCCCCTGCCGGCCCCTCCGCCCGTATCCTCCACGCCGTGATATTATGCGTCGCGCCCCTCGTTTTCTTATCCGTGGCCAGCAAATACGCTATATACCTCTTTGCCTCCTCCGGACTAGACACCCTCGCCACGCGGGCCACAAACGTGGATTTGTTCTCAACAAGGACCTCCGAGAGGGTCCAATCCGGAGGATCCATCTCCGTCATGCTCAGTCCATCACCACCACCACCACCACCACCACCACCACCACCACCATCTTCCCTGGCAGGCGCGTTACTCCCCTTTGCCGTCACCGCAGAACAAGTTTCCTCTGTCGTTGTTGCTGCTGTTGCTGCTGCTGCTCCACCTTCTTCTGAGTATGGCTCTTCCCGCTCCTCAAGCGCCTCAGTCCTCCGCCGTGTGAACTCCTCGACTGCATCAAAGAGACACACGCAGCCTTCCTGGAAGACATCTCCGAGCACAATTCTGAATAGCTCGAGGTCCTTTGCCCCGGCGCCCTTGACGCCCCCGGAGGAGTGGTGCGTGCCTACAACGATGGGCGCGCACGAAGGGTAGGAGTCTGGGAAATGAATGCGCAGTGAAGACGATGTGGATGAGCCGGTAGGGGAGTTGAGGCAGGAGGAAGCTTCGTCGGCTGGTAGTTTGAGGATATATTCGTGGGCTGATGAGGCGTCAGGGTGGGTGGGGGTGAGGGAGCCGGGGCCGTAGATGGAGTTGATGGCTTCGACTTCGTCGAGGAGGTCATCCGACATGCTGGTCCTTTGCGAGTTTCTAATTTATCAATGAAGACGGATGTGCAAGATCATGAGGGTGGTGGCGGCTTGGTGTACCGTGTGAATTCCATGGGTACAATAACCTTATTCCGTGGAGTGATTGAGCTTCTAATAAAAGTTCGGCCACTCATCAGTTCTTTTGACAAAGTCCCCGCACAGTGTCAAGTCTCTCACCAAAACCCCCCTCCCCTCCCCTCCCCCGCGAAAAAAAAAACCCCCCCCAGTCCAACCGGCCACCAACACTAGCCCTGTTTGAACCAGTACGTATTGTGATCAATTTACATGCAAGGTATGTAGGAATGCGCAATGATTGTAATGTACAGTATAGTACAGAGTTGCAATGGACACGCTAGATGCCGTCCCAATAAGTTTCGTTCCAACTTCTCGCCGCAGATGTCGGTCGACTAACCTAAGGTCCTGCCTGAACTTGTGAGATTTGGGCAAACGCGATGAGGTAGGGCCAGCCTCTCTTACTTGTTTTTATTTTTATTTTATCTTTGGAGGCGGATTCCCTCAAGAAGCATGGTCTAGATTTCAAAGAAACTCTATTACCCCTCAACGTTTGAGAGTGGAATCAGTGGATCTAGACGACCGAGAATGCTTCTCGAGAAAACAAGAGGTGCCGTCCTCCTTTGCGCATACGTAATCTAGGAAAGCTCACAAGAACGACTCTTTCGCAGAAATATATAGGGGACTGTCAAGCACCGCTGCCACCGGAAATCTCGCATCCCTCAGGTAGCCTCATTGTCTCCCTCATAACCGCTTGGTATCTCATATCCCTGACACGAATCTCCGGCCTTTTGCGCCGTCGCTTCCGAAATGTCTCCTACTTGCAGCACCGTTCCCATCCCGGCCGCTTGGTGCCAGAGAACATGACAGTGCATGAGCCACAGCCCAGGAGCGTTCAGACGTAACCTCAGAACGACGTATCCGCGTGACTTAATATACACCGTGTCCTTCTTCAGCGGGTTCTGGATATTGACTGGGATCTCTGTGCCGTGGTGGTCAAACGGGTTATAGGCACGACCTAGCTCGTCCTGCCGTGAGGCCAGCACGTAAAACTCATAGCCATGCTTCACTCAAAGTCAGCTGTCTGGCTCACAGTTGAGTCTTTGACAAAATGGCATGAGTAGTCTGCAGACGTACCAAGTGGAATGGATGGCCCCTGTCATCCACGTTGTTGACGACTAGGTCCATCCAGCATTCTTCGCCGGCCTCAAAGCGCGGGACCTTGAATGCTCGGAAGGGGTTTGCCTGCTCTGGGCCGTTCTGCCAGGCGGTTGCGTTAATGGCCAGCAGGGGCTTTGCGTAGGGGTTTTTCCACATCCACGATGTGTGGTTCAGTTCGCCCCATGGCTCGTTGTTCTTGAACGAGTTGATGGCCAGGCTGGTGTACAATAGGGCTTTTGTTTCTGTAGTCACTTTGTCTAGAGCTGTCGAAACCCCTTGCGCATCTCGCAAGTTGACAACATTGACCAATTCACGACGGCCTCCTCGTGCTCTGGTACTTTTGCTGTCTGGCTGTATCCACTTGAGAGGAAATTCTTGCATCCGGGTAAGAGCAGGATTCATCAACTGCATCAACCTACAACATCAGTTAGAGCAGCCTGATTCAAGACTGAGGGAAATAGGGAAGCACGGGATCGGAGGTCCAGGGATCTTACTCAGGGTCAAGCGCTATCTTCAAAACTCTGGTTGTTTGCTCACCACTGGGTAGTAGCACCACATCCATACGTTCACCGGGATATAGCACACCAATCGTCGAAGTCCAGGGCGTCCTCTTTGACACAAGTCCTCCCCCATCCAGTGTGACGAGCTTCATGGCCGCACCGTTCAACTGAAGCGAATAGCCGGACGATGCTCCTGTATTGACAATGCGCAGTCGGACCCTTTCACGATACATATGCACCACAGGAGTGTCCGTATGTATACAGTCGACTGGTTTCCCTGGACGGGCGTTGCTGCAGTTGTATGAGCCAGCTCCGTTGATCAAGAGCGAGTCTGGAACTGGCTACTCGAGGTTTAGCAGCCAAGAATAAATAAATATACCAGGCAAGACTTGCGAGCTAGCTCACCTCATTGGCAAAGCTTCTAAAGTCTTTGTACTCGGCCAGCACCTTGTCGGCTGATCTGTGGTACCAGTCACCGATCAGCAGAAGCTTTTCAGAGTCATATCCGTGGACCGACAAATCGCTCTTCCGCTGTGTTCCCACGGGTTTGTGCACTACCAGGCCGCCGTACATTCCATCTGCTCTCTGAACAGCCGAGTGTGCATGATACCAAAATGTCCCATGTTGCTGCTGGCCGATTTGGAACTTGTAGACAAGAGTGCGGCCTGGACCGACAGCGCACTGCGTGATGCCCACGGCACCATCCATTTCATTGAATCCTGGACGAGTTAGTGGGAAGCCTTCGAGCCGTACGGGTTCGAAGCCTTGTCCACTGACCTTTCATGGTGATTCCGTGCCAGTGGATAGCAACGCCATCATTGGAACCCGGGATGCCATTGTAGACTGTGATATGCAGTTCATCCCCCGAACGAGCTTCCACAGTCGGTCCTGGAAACTGACCTATCGAGAGTTTAGCTCAATTGTTGTCTGGTAGGAACATAGTCGGCCACATACCGTTGATTAGGTAGGTTTCTTTGAGTACGCCATCTGGCCTGCGGGCCTCACGCGTGATATTCCAGTGAAGCGAGATGATGTGTGGGCGACGGAAAATGTGCTGCTCTGGACGCAGGGCAAAGGGATCCCTCCGTTCCGGGCTCGAGTGACTCTGCCACGACGATGACTGCGTCAAAGCATAGCCAGAATCCGTCGAGGTGATGAGATAATAAATGGCCCAAAACGCCAGACCCGTCACACAGATGTTCTTCCACACGGCTGCCATTTGCATCAACTTGTACACGAATGCGAATTCCTGGCCCTTGAAGCCGGATTGTAAACACGTGTGAATATCATGATGCGAGATATTGTCGGAAGTTGATTCTACGGAAGTTGACTCGGCGAAAGATATCAGTCGTCATGCGCACGTGGCCGACTTCGGGAAAAATAAATAAAAAAATACGCGCACCGACCGGCCGGCGGCACATCCAGCGATCGGCTCTGGCTCAGCCGTCGATACCTCGTGATAGTCACGTAACATGTCACTAAAATGATGGTCATGTTGATCTCCATCAACAACATCCCATCACCAATCGCTGTGACTATGTGACCTCTCGAGTCGCATCGGCCCCGCATGTGTCGGAAAGATTGGCCCGGAACGAATTCTGCTGTGTGACTTAATGACTTAAAATGTTGCGCATTGTTGAGATGGCGGCAACAACAAGCCACCCGTCACGGCGTGCACGATCGCCAGCTGCTCATTGGACCCGAGAGATTGGCCGAAAGTGGCCATGGGAAAGTATGAATGCCGCATATCGGCTGTGAAAGTTCATCGTGGTTTCGGTTTCTGGAGTATGTAGCAGCAGAGTCAACAAGGTCAATAAGTCAACATGCGACATTCGACGCTTGCGCTCCTGTCGATGGCTTTGGCCGCCTCGGTGTCGGGGGGATCCCTCAAAGACATCAAGCACATCATTCTCTTTATGCAAGAAAACAGATCGTTTGACCATGTAGGCCCATTCCCCAGTCCGGAAGGCAGCCAGACGAGTGTGCGCTCACTGATGGCCGTATGTAGTATTTTGGCACGATGGCTGGTGTCCGCAACTTTGGCGATCCCAACGTCCACTCCAACGACGGTGTGCCAGTCTGGAGACAGTGAGAAATCTTGAACCCTCTGGCGCAATATCAGACCAATCTTCTCTAGACTAATCGGCAAATAGACGCACAAGTAAGATAAACAACGGCGTCAGCACGCTTTCGCCATGGCACATCAACTACCTCGGGGGAGATTGGAAAGAAGCAACCCAATGCATGGCGGCTGGCTCCAATGACTGGATCGCCATGCACGGCGCGTACAACAACAGTCGAGGAGATGGCTGGGCAGTCTATGACACAGACTACAGCATGGGCTACTACAAGAGAGAAGACATTCCCACGCACTGGGACATTGCCGACGGCTGGACAATCATGGACAACTCGCATCAGAGTGTTTTAGGCGTCACAGATCCCAATCGCGTCATGTGGATGAGCGGCACGGTCAACAGCGCCGGCTCGCCCACTAATCCCGACGGAAAGGGAGGCAACATCTTATCCAACCGCGCCAGTCCTGGCTGCGACTCTCCCGGCAACAACTGCTTCCCCTTTGTATGGAAGACCATGCCCGAGATTCTGCAGGACGCCGGCGTCTCGTGGCGCGTGTGGCAGGACTTTGACAACTATGAGGACAATATGCTGGCCTACTTCAAGCAGTACCAGGATGCGAAGAACGGCAGCGCCTTGCGCGAACAGGGCATTTCGTTTCCTGGTCTGCAGGCCTTCTACGACGCGTGTGCGAACGGTAGCTTGCCTCAGGTCAGTTGGATTGTCGGCCCCCAGGAGCAGAGCGAACACCCGCCCAATATGCCCATAGACGGCGCGTGGTTGCATAAGAATATTGTCGATGCCGTTGTCCGTAGCCCCGTATACAACGAAACGGCACTCGTCATCAGCTACGACGAGCAAGGAGGTTGGGCCGACCACGTCATCCCGCCCGTGGCTCCCTCAGATGCCGCTGGCGAATGGATCCCCGACCCTTTCAAGCCAAATGATGGACAGAAGTTGCCCATCGGCCCAGGACCTCGGGTGCCTCGATTTATCGTCTCGCCCTGGACACGCGGCGGCCATGTCTTTACCGAGACGGGCGACCATACCTCGGATCTCCTCTTCGTTGAGGCATGGGCCGTCGCGAACGGATACAACAACGTCAGTACCAAGGGTATGATTACACCGTGGCGCCGCCAACACATGACCAACATGGTCAGCGCCTTTGACTTTGATAACCCGAACTACTCCGTTCCCAAGCTGGCCGCAGTGCGCACCCCCGAGCCACGCAACGACACCAACTGGAGCGGAGACCTCAACCTCGGCTCTCTCACGGGGCCCTGGGTCGGGCCGGCCAAGTGCAAAGACGGCTTCGCGCACGGAAACTATCCACCTGTACCCTACGGCAAAGAAAACGCCGAGAAGGACATGGACGAGCTGGTCGAGGACGGCTTCAAGCCGATCCGCGGTGCCATCACAGAGGGCCGCTACGTCACCATCGAAAGCAACGGTCTCGGCCTCACAAGCTGCCACAGAGAGGGCGGCATCGTCGTTGCTGTCAAGGCGACCGCGTCCCACGAGCGAATACAGCAGCGATGGATTCTTCACGCCGTCGTCGAGGGTGACCGGTTCGGCAACGCCTTCTACCTCCAGTCCGCTGATGAGGATAAAAAGTTCGTTTCTGCCCACGGTCGCCTTGTTGCGGACATTAGTCGCGCGCAGGCGTTTGTTATTGAGTACCAGCCCAAGGGGTCGACTTATACTCTGCGCCGCAGTGACGAGCCTGGCCAGTATGTCAGTTTGAGCGATTACCAAGAGGAGCGGTATGATGAGTCTCGTAGATCTAGCATAAGGCGTCATGCCAGGTGTCGCTCTGATGGCAGCATTGTGTGGGATGATGATGAGCCAGGGCTTTTTAAGATGTTTGCCGTCAACTATCGTGGATAGAGAAGTGTCATGGTAATATGGATTGGCCGTCCTTCTGCTGTCACGCTGTTGTAACTTGTGTGTGCCGCCTAGCAGGAGAGTACCTACGTAAAGGCTACATAAAGGGAGTTCATACGGAGTAGTTACAACTTACCCCTGCGATTTCTTTTCAGAAATCGCGTTTCTTTTCCGACACACATGTACATACCTACCTAACATTAGGTGGGTAGGTACATAGTAGGTAGGACAGTTAGGTACTCTGTACTCCGTAATTAGATTCGCGTTACGGCATTGATAGGTATGTATGACCTTACGTTATATGTAAATACGTACCCTTTAAGATCACTGCGTCCTTTGTCTCTTGTTCCGCCGCAGCCGCTCTCCTACACTCTTAGCCAGGGCGGCTTACGGATCTGATCTTGTCAAATTATTGGGTGCCGAGAGATCCTAACTTAAAGGTAAGGCGGTAAAAAGGGGCAGATAAGTTATCTCTAAGATCACACTGATATGTACATACAACATCATTACAGTATGTACATACATATCGGACAATGCTCCGCAAGGGTTCTTCCGCCTCAAAACTTAAACTTAAAAGTTAGAACCCTTGCTTTCGACCCGCCAAGTGGGTTAGGTTCATACCTGTTCTTCGGCGCAATTTAAGGTTGTTGCATGCAGCATCGCTCGACGTGGGATCGGAGAAATCAGAATGTATGTACAATGTATGTATGTACATACAGGCTTCTCCAGCATGTGATTCCGACGATAAAGAAAGATAGAGAGTACATACAATGTACAAGATACATACATACATGTATATGTACATACATACATTACCTAAGGTACCTTGTAACTCCCGTTTTCCACGCGCTTCGCAGCGACAGGTTTGACGCCGACTTCCTCAGCGCTGAACTTCAGCCAGTCGAGGACTCGAGACTCGAGACTCGAGACTCGGGAGTCGGGACTCGGGACTTGAGAGAACGACATCCTTGCCTTCCTCTCCAAAATTAGGCTGATGCTAAAGCAGATTCCGCAACATTCGGTTTCTGCCCAAGACCATTTGCAGTTAGAACTTAGAACATGGCCCGCTTGAGGCGGCCGTCCCAATGCGCCCGGCTGCCCGGCTGTTCCGCGTGGCGAAGAAAGCCACGACAACGGGCCAGGTGGTGCTCGAGCTGCTTCCTATACCCATTCTGGAAGACGTGCATTGCTAATAATAACGGGTCATTAAAAGAGCGACATCGCGGTGGCAGCACGCCGTCTCCAAAGCGACGACACAGTGGTAACCTTCCGAGACGCAGCAAACGGTCTGGGGATGGCAAGAGTTGCCTCACGGAAGCCCAGCGGGGCCACAACCTACGCTTCGCTGATCATAGGAGTTGACAATATCGAAGCGGCGAACAAACTGTGCCGCACCGGCGGTACCTATATGTACCAGTCGGAGATATTCAACGCAGAAGTTAGAAGTTTAGAACCATACATACCACGAAGAAGTGCAACCCCGATAGTAAGTACCTACTGTATATGTACGTACATACGGAGTATGTACTCCGTACAGGTGCCACAAGTTTGGGCATATGGCCGCCTTTGCGCGACCCTTGCGAGATGTGGCCGCTGCTCCGCTAGGGGCATGAAGAGAATCTGACCCTTAGCCCTGTCCCGGACCTGACTGTCTCGAGCACCTGACCCTCTCGCTGGCCAATCATCTTCGAGACACACTTCGACCCCACTTGAGAC
>SRQH01000664.1:0-14613 GCA_018360345.1 Claviceps sp. LM84 group G4
GGTGCGGGTCGGGAGGGGGAGGATGAGCTGCCGTTTCTGGGGCGCGTGGTGGTGAAGCTGACGAAGGGGGTGTTTGAGCATTTTGTGAGCGATTTGTTATCAGTATTGTTTAAGTACAAGTTTGTATTTTGATGTGGGGTTGGCGGGTGGTTACATTTGAGGAGCCACTCACGCATTGTCTTGCAGTCTCGCTGGAGCGGGATGTATTTCATCAATTTGGGGGTTTTTCTTATAGGTACATACATAAATTGGAGTTGTTTCTTGTGCGAGGTTTTATCTACATCTTCGTGTCTGTGTGTCTTGGTGTTGTACAAGGGCTTCAGGCTGGGAGGTGAAGTCTGTCTTTTTTTCGTAGAGGGTGGTTGGCCTGTTGCTCGTCTCGGTACATATTGACATTCTGCAGTCACTATTTCCCCTGTTGAAACAAGTCAAGATTTGTCGGTATCTCAGTGTAATCTCCTCCGTATATGAAACGACTGTATCCATGAAATGAGGGTGTCATCATGTCATGTGGAGAGAGGCGCAAACGATTCTTAACGAGACCAGATAGCAGGTTAAGACGATGACGGCATACCGGTACGGCTCCCGGCATTTGGCTAGCATGCCGGCAACTAAAGTTACGCAGTGCCATGTACAGGTCCATGCGCGGGCTTTCAAATCCGGGGATCCGGGATCCGGGGACCAGCCCGCATCCCCAGTGCACCGTTGTGAACTTGTGTATGTACATATGCATGTATCTGGGTATGTATGTGATTGCCGCCCTTTTCGCATCCATCCCGTTTATCGAATAATTCGTACATTCTCTGTACGTAGGCACATACAGAGTACCTAGTTATCGCGCATAGAGTATCTACCTCATACTGTACATCCCCCCACTCCAGGGCTTCTCTTTCAAGATCCCCCACCGATTCTACGGAGTATGTACCTATGTATCCGTACATATCATAGGTACCACCGTACCTATGTACATGTACCTACCATGCATCATTCTCCCCAGAACCCGGCAAGTGGGCCAAGTTCCCATCGACGATCGCTACATACCTACCTACCTAGGTACGTATGTACCTCTAAGTACCTACTACCTACCTAGTCGGCAATGCCATCAACATGCTACAAAAGTTACCTACAAGTTACAACAGGCACTCTAGACTCTAGTCCGTCCCTACGATCTTGACTGGCACAAGTTCACAACTCGTATCGTCAACGCAAGCCCTCCCTGGGGCCGTGAGTCGTGACCAGTAAAAAGCGCACACAATAGGCGCTTACCTGCACTTTGCAGTCTTGCAGTCTTGCAGCCCATGACGCCCCGATGAGGGAATAACGCGCCACCTCTTGACTCCTGAGTCCTCGAGTCTCCCGGGTCCGCGGTCGTCCACAGGTAGGTACATATATGATATGTACTACATATATCTACGTTACACGTACCTCGTGCGTCGACCGTAGAGGTTGTTGTAACTTGTGACGTGACCACGGATTGGCCCCAATGAAGCTGAGGGATAGATGCGCAAGAAGAAAACAAAACAAAAAAAACCTCCACGACAACCTCGCGTTGGTCTGACTTACTTATTTACTCTTGGTTGGGGGATCCTAGCTTTTGACTTTCTTGGCTAGGGGGGGTTGGGCTTGATTCCAAATTTCCCGCAGGAGGAGTGGGGCACGGGCAGACGCCGGACGGCAAGCCGGCATCAACGATGACTCCTGAGTCCTGAGTCCTGGTCGTTGTAACTTGTGTGGAAGAGTTGTTGTCGCCGGCTTGAGAGAAGTTGGGATTCAAGGGCCTATAGGCTATGTATAGCAAAGACCATCCATGTCCGCGCGGGCTGCCTGCCGGCCGTGACAGCCCGGTGCACATAGGTACATTAGGTATGTATACATAGGTACGGAGTACTGCCTAGGTACCTACCTCCTAACCAAGATACCTAAGGTATGTATAGTGTATGTACTACATATAGGTACCTAGTTAGGCACATACATAGGTACATACGTCTGTCATTGGTGAGCACTGAATGAGCACTGAGCAGTGGTGACTCTGTGAGTGAGGCCGCCCGGATCTGAGTGAAGGGGGCTCCCTGGGAGAGCCGTAGACGGGGAGACATGTAGATAAACCTCTGTCCGCCACCAGCCCGTCTCGCGCGGCTCTGACATTCCTCGGCTGGTTCTTTGCTTCCTCGATTCTTTCCTCAATTCTCAGACGAGTTGCCAGTTTGGTCTGCTTTGCCTCGTCCGCGTCCTTGGTTATACATACCTCATAATACAGGTAGGTACGTACGGAGTACGAGGTACCTACCTAGGTACCTAACATATTTGGTCCCAGCCACCGCGCATGGTGCCCCACTCCCCGCGGCCTGCGCCCCAACCGGCCTTAGCCTTGCCTTTCCATCTTTCCATCTTCCACTTGCCTTGCCTCGCCTTGCCTTGCCTTCAAAGCTATCCGATTAGATCATTAGAGCCATTAGTGAATTGGACAGGCCGCGCCAGAGAGCGCTCGTCTCGTCATCACGCCTCAACGAAACCCCGGATCTCATAGAATCCAATCTACTACAAACCTCGTTTGTTGCCTCGCGTTCCGTACCGCAAGTGGACTGACGTGACAGCAAGGCTGCGTCCCGAGAGCGTCCCGACTCCCAACACGTTCCCAACCTTCTCCTCCCCCCCCCCCCTTGCGCTGTACGACCACGACACCACCAGCTAAACCTGGCGACTCTGAATCTCCTGCCCAAGAAATACCAAAGTCCTGTGGTCGACAGAGCACGACGACGCACACGCTTCAACACCACCACGACGCCTCAAAAGTTCAAAACTTTCAGAGAACGAACGACCGACGTAAAAGTGCCATTTGGCCCTTCACCGCCTGCCGTTTGTGTGCGCCGCACACCTACCTACAGCTTCCGATCCCCCTTCACGCATGGGATCGTCCATCCGTCTCTCGATCCATCGGACTTGGCTGCCGCCAATTCCAGCTTCCCAACACCTCGCAGCGCTTCGCGAGCGTCTGGCCTGGAGCGAAGGCCGAGTAACCGTCGATTGCCTCGCGCAGACTGTCGCGTAACGCGTTGGCATTTGCCGCGCAAACTCTCGAGAGTTTCATTCCGCGACTTGCGTCTCCGTACATGATTGGTATTCGTCATGGCACCTCGATACCATATGCCAGCAAGGTACGCGCAGCGTCTGCCTGTCTTCTCCTTCTCTGCGACTCGGAGCTTGGAGCTTGGGTCTTGTTGCGCCGATCTTCACTGACATGCGCGACCTCTTTGTGAACAGCCGCGAGCTTCATGTGGTGGTCTTGGGAGCAGGTGCGTTGGCCTTCGATTTGAGGTACATGACTCAGATGACTTTGTTCTGACTTGCACTGTTACTGTGCTCTAGGTGGTGTGGGAAAGAGCTGTCTAACGGGTAAGTGGGACAAAGAGACGACATGTTTTTTTTTTTCGGGCGACGTTGATACTCACGCCATGTCTAGCGCAATTCGTACATAACGAGTGGATTGAAAGCTATGATCCAACTATTGAGGATTCCTATAGGACCCAAATCCAAGTCGATGTAAGATGAGTGTTTTGCACTTTTTGCGCCGTGCTGAAATTCATGGTGTATTATTGTTGCTGACGTGCGCGGCTTAGGGTCGACAAGTAGTTCTGGAAATGTAAGTCTACGACTGGGACTCGGACGCGCATCATAAGAGTTCGGGTTGGCAATACGAGGCAACCGTCCGCTGACATGCATGCGCCAAAAAAAACAATCAGTCTTGATACAGCAGGAACGGAACAATTTGGTAAGAAACCTCTCTGCGCGGATGAGAAACCCCGGATTTGATGCGACGGAGTCACTGATGCGCAACAATCAGTCGCGATGCGAGATTTGTACATGAAGACCGGGCAAGGCTTTCTCCTCGTCTTCAGCATAACATCCCCATCGTCACTCAACGAGCTCGCGGGCCTGCGAGAAGAAATCATCCGAATCAAGGACGATGAAAACGTCCCCATGGTCATTGTGGGCAACAAGGCCGATTTGGAAGAGAGCAGGGCCGTACAACGAGCCAAGGGATTCTCTATATCACAGCGATGGAAGGCACCGTATTATGAGTCGAGTGCCCGAACAAGGAGTAAGCACCAGCGAGCGAGCCTTTTTTTTTTTCTTTTTTTCTTTTTTTTTCCACGAGCGTATTCATAGATACTAACAGTGTTGTGTTTATCTACAGCAAACGTTGAGGAGGTGTTTATTGATCTATGCCGACAAATGCTACGCAAAGACGATGAATACCACGCCTCCAACGAGACAGACGAGAGTGGCTCCAAGTTTGATGCTTTTCGGAACGGGAATAAACGTATGTGGCGGTCGGGACGCAGATCAAAAGATCACCCCAGATGCATCATCTTGTAGGCTGTGGTCCATCTATGGAAATGTTGCTGCCTTGCGCGCGCGCGCGCGCATACATGAGGCATGGACTCGTGTGCCCAAAGGCGTTCCAACACAATCCTGAATGGCCTCGGGAGACAGGGAGTTGGTGATATCACGAGAGACGTGAGGTACTGCTACATATATTGAGCGTTGTCGTACCATGTACTTCAAGTGGATGGGAAGGCCGACGGGCATCGGCTGGACGGTAAAGAAAAAGAAAAAAACAATGTTATTAAAGCCTCGGCACGGGAATTGGTCGAGTGGATGATAGATCTGCCCAGAATTTGGTGATAAAAAGTCGGAAACGCTATTGAATAGGTATGTATGGCGTTTTGAGCGGGATTCTGTGCGCGTCGCACCCTTGTTCCCTGCGCCTTTTCTTATTTTATTTTCTATTTCTATCTAGGATCTTCGCTGCGGCGAGATTATGGAGCTCGTTTTATTCTCTCTTACTGGGTGAACCGTGATGATTGCGACGGGGTCGTCTTTGTCTTGGCTGCCATCTATGCATGGCATGCGTATGCGTTCAATATCCTTTCTTTGTAGCGTAGTATGTTTGTCTTCTCTCGTGAGACGTTTCGGATTGCCTGAGTACTAAGTAGGTTGTGTGGAGGGGGCTGATGTGTCACTTGTGTGTTTGTGTTGGATGGAGGGGAGGGTAGGTGTTGAATAATGTGTAATCAGAATATGCTCGCGCGGTGTTTATGTCTGACGATCATTGTAGACTGTGCTTCGTGTTTATTGATGTTTACTGTCATGATGTTGACTGATCTTCAGTAATTCGGTGCGATAAAAGCTGACTGAGATTGATGCAGGGTAGCAAGCCTGTCCTGAGACATCTAGAGTTATTGAACAGGTAGACTTGTTGAAGTTATAGACGTGCATGTTACCGGATTCCATTCCTGGCTGCTGGAGTCTTGTTGGCCTCATTTGATTATTCCTCTCTTGTTACATGTTTCATATCCCGGTTCGCCTTGGTTTTTATATACACTTTTGTGGCTTCACCAAAATACTTGCCATCGTAAACGCCGAACAGAGCTGGACTGCTTGAAAAGATGCCTCCCATCTGGCATCAATACAATTTTCGTTTCACCTAGATACCTAGGCCAATGCAACTAGCTACCTCTTCATGTCCCCTAATATGTCCGCAGGCACAACAAACGCCATCGTTACCAGTTTTCGTATATCCTCATCTGAAAGCTCAAGAAGGTGAAGGGAGAAGAAGCCCTAGTTGTCTAGATGGGAAATAGAAGCCAGTACTGGTCCAGCTTGTTACATTGCCTGCGGATATTAATCTTTCCCGTCCTTGACTGTCTTCTCAAGAGTCAACACGCTGTATGCGCCAATAGGTACTAACTACACTGCGCTTGCGGCTTAATCCGCCGGCATAATCTCCGATCTGGCGACGTATGTATTGAGTTCAGAGTAGTCCGCAACGCAGTCAACGACTGCTCCGTAGACTAGGGTAAGGAATCATTCGTTCGCCTCCATCGAGCATACAACTTTACTCCATGTCCTGCGAGTGCCGCCGAGGCGGGGGCCTGCAAGTATGTATGTATGTAATAATGTATACGCCCAGGTAATCAGAGAAGCACGTAAACACGAACTCGCGTCTATATGTGCATCCATGATAGCCATCGCGGGTCAATCGTGATGAATACAAGTGGAGATATGTATCTGCGTTGCAACGGCGCTGCTGAATGACTCAATGAGACGTGAAGAATTTATGCGCTATGTACCCATCGACCCGTGCAATATAGGTCTCCTGTAAAAGGGGTGAAGGGGTAGACGGCTTGGAAAGTTTCGCGATGGCCCATTGATGATACATCGTCATGGTGAGTTGTGGGTACGATTTATGCCGTTCTTTGAAGGACACGAGACTGATACTCTGAATGGAGTATTTCCATGTGCGGCTTTTTTTTTTTGATACCGTTCAACAGTTCAAGACAAAGCATTGTATTATGTATGACTTCACGAACCCCCCCCCCCCCCCCCCCCCCAACATTCATGTACGGATAGTTCCATCATCTTGAGGCATGTCATCTGAACGTCCTTCACATTTGAAGAAAACGAACAGTATCAAGGACCTGATCGAATACATACATACATACAGCACCAAAAACCCCACGCGGTGTCACCGCCACACGGCATCTTTCTTCAGCGCGCGTTACACCACGTCCTTACGGTGTGATCAGGCAATGCTGACCGGGTTTGGGCCATCGCCAACGACGCTAGAACAAGTTGCCCTTTTTCTCGTATTACGTGGGCTAGTGATTGGTGTCTTTTATGTACCTATGTACCTCTTGCGTCCTGTGGTTGCGTGTGGACGACAAAAACAACAAACAGAACAAGAACAACTTGGCGCGTGTTTGGCAACGTGGCGGCGAATGGAGTGGGCTACTGATCTGAGAACGGAGGGAGCATAGGTAGGTATGGATAATGGAGGGCACGAGTGACGAAGTGACGAATTGGGGAACCACACAAAAAGTACGCTGAATAAAAAGTGAAAAAAACAACAAAAAAAGGGCCTGTCAAGGCGTCTTGGAGGAAATCCGTCGCCTACTCCGTAGTCAACTCCAGGACACATGTCATTCGCGTGGGCCTACACTACCTCTAGGAGTCTAGCCTCTACATATGTACCTGGACGGTGTTAAAGGGGGGAACTGCCATGCGTATCTCTACTCCGTTACGTGGCACTGGCAGGTCGGACTCCGGGAATGTACCAGCCGACCAGGATCACTCTTCGGATCAAATCGGCTGGATGCCGTCAAGCGATGACTACCTACCTACATACATACCTACAGGTAGCTTGAGATGTGCCTTCGTGGCAGAGCTAGGAGGTAGGTACATTAACATGGGTAGGTACATACATATGTTAAAACTCAAAAGTGTGCCTGGCTTTCAACTTGACAAGTGCCAAATGTCCATTCTACTTCTGGTTCCTGAAACATAGGTATGTAGGTATTTGTTTGTCTTGTAGCGCGTTCTCCTTCTTGCGCCCAATCAGCGTCAATTCAAAGCGAAGTTGACAGCCTACCCAGGCGCTCACCACTGACCACTGACCAGCGATCGCGAATAGCGTCGACGTGTTTCCGACCAACACAAGCCGGCCAATCTCGGCCTCGTTAGCCTGGCCTACGAGTAAAAGGTTACAAACACGTACGGTCGTCGGTGACATACCTACCTAGTACATACCTAGCCTCAGATAGGTAGGCAGGCAGGCAAGAACTGGGGATTTTGCTCCGAGCTGCTCGGGTTCTGCCTAGGTATGCCATAGGTATGTATGTACCTACCTACATTCGCCGGGAGGTATGTACTTCGTACTCCGTAATAAGCGCGCCTCGACGCAAGGCTTCGTCAACCGACTGTGGCGCGTCATCATGGCTACCTATACTCCGTACCCCGTTGGAGTAAACCCAATAGCCGCAGCTAAGGTACCTGCTCCGGAGTCCGTACAAAAACGACGCCATGCCGGTTCCTGCATCGCATCGCATCGCATCGCATCGCATCGCATCGCATCGCATCGCATCGCATGAGCTAGCATGAGCTAGCATGCGAAAAAAGGCACACCCCCCTTAGAGGTAGGTACCCTTCCCCCCTGTTGGACGACGAAGCGGGGCGGATAGGTACCTACTGTTAGAGGTACATACGGAGTACATATACATACCTGGTAGATCACAACTTAGCAGACAAAACAATCTAGATTGGTTGAGACACGCCGTCGCGTTGACCGCGAGCATTTCGCGTTCTCGACGTACAATTTTGCAGCCAGTGGCCACACCACGGTGACACCAGATCCGGTTCATCCCAAAGACATCAAAACACAAAATCCGTTGGGAACACCTGTCTCACTCAGGCTTCGCGTCGCGCGAATCCCTCGGGCTGGAATGTTGGGCGGAACGTAGCGGAACGTGAAGAGATGCTACGATGGTGAATAAATGAATACCTAGAAACACACAAAAAGAAGAATGCACCACTATTCAACTTAGTATATATTGCGTGATGCATCGGAGAAGCGAACAAGAATCATATCTCTAGCTTGTTGAGCCAATGCGCAAAGTTTGTTCAACGCATCTCGTGACTCTCGTCCCCTCCCCTGGGGCCCTGGCATGGCATCGCCTCCCTTTGCTTCCATCTGGGGGTGTAAGTTGTACTCCGTATACATACATATGTACATAACGCGTACGGACTCCGGAGTAATAAAGAGATCGCTAATGCATGGGGAATCGGGCGGGATCAATGACAAGGATGCCTGCAGTACGCCGACGGAAGCTTGTGACTGAAGGTCACGTGCCAGACATCTCCGTAGGAAGTTAGGAACTAAGGAACGTACCTAGGTAGGAAGCCATCAGATTTCCATCTCGTCGAAGCAAGGCAAATGAATCTGTACAGAGAACACGAACAAGAAGCACACAGAATCGGAATCCACACACTGCCACCTTGCCAGATCAGATGGAGGGAGATTCGAGAATATGTATGTCCCAGGCCAGCAGACCGAACCATGCCTTTCCGAGGCGCACAAGACTTTCTCGCTGACGAGTACGTACCAATGTAGGGTCTAGGACTCTAGGTAGGGATGGCATTGGATTTGGAGCAACGCGCCACCCCTCCCCTTCCCTATTGTCTGGTTGTTCCACGACCAGTCTGGTCCTTGTTTCTCCTTCGACGAAGCCTTGCCCGGATCGATCGATTCCCCGCACAGCCCACATTGTACGGAGTGGGTACAGGGTACCTATATACCTAGGTACCTATGTACATACCTACCTACCTATGTATAATGTAACAGGGAGCACGGGGGGAGGGCTGTTCGCCCTCAAATCGGCGGTACAGAAAGTTCAGAAACATATCGGCAGGCAGAACAGTCTGAGCTTTGAAGTCTGGACTCAGGACTCCAGGAGTCAGGCTGCCCCCCAATGCCGCTGGCTCGCTGTCAACTTGTCAAGTTGGCAGGTTGGACCGCAGTGTACTCCGTACGTACACGCGCAAGCGCATGCATAATACAGCAGAGTGCCACCTTGACGGGGGGATGCATGTCGAGCCCGTGAAGAAGTTGCAATGAAGGTTATATACTCCGTACATAGGTATCCTATCTGCGTCTACGTCTGCGTCGTGCCTTGTAAGTTATCGCAGTCTCCCTACAACATACATATGTACCTCCTACATGTGGCCTTTTACTAGGTATGTATGTATGTATTCAGGATGCTCTGGTGGCACAGAATCGAGTTGATTCCCCCGGTAGGTACCGGTAGAAGATGACAACAAGACAATACGCTACTGTACCAAAGACATCCATGATCCAGCCACTGCTCCCTGCTCCCCTGACCAGTGACGAGAGAGGCAGAGACATCAAGGAGATGCCAAGTCCCATCCCCCGTTTTGACTTTGGCCAGCTTGCCAAGGCGGCGGGCTGGGTCGAATGCGCTCGGGCTCCGATTGGCGGAGGGGATGTAGCGGATCACCCGATATAGGACTAGCGTATGCGCCGCGCACGAAGTTCTCCATTCGCCTCCACTTTCCCCCTTCGCGCTGCAGCAGCCTGCGGCCTGCCCAGTGCCACGGCTGAGTTCTAACTTCTAACTTCTGACGGCCTTTCCAGAGGCCGGGTTCTGGCATGATCGCATCTGCGAGTACGACTCGACGAACGGCTCGAAAACCACGTGAAGTCCAGAGCGGCGGCCTCGCATTGCGCCAGAAGCAGCAGTAGCAGTGCTATTTGGTCGTCGTTGAAAAGGGACCCCAACATCTGCATCGTCCGCGCAGAAGGTTTCGACAGGACCGCCTTGCGGCTCGTTGTTTGGTGAGATGCGCCTCGCAACTTGGCCTCATGCGCGCGCCATGTGCTTTTATACGTACCCCCCCCCCCCCCCCTCCCCCTTCTCCTTCTCAACTCCCAACCAACGCGCCCAACGCGATTATCATACCTACATAGGTACATATCTGTTCTTGGCCGACTCAACCATATCACTCACTCGTCACCAGACAGCCTGTCCCTTGTGGAACCCACTCTCTTCGGGAACTTGTCGAAAATGGGGCTCGGGGCTAAGGAGGACCCTATCAAAGACAATCTCTACATAAACATTATGTACCTACACATGTACATGGAGTCGCGTTCCTGCGTTTATATCCCCGCCGTTTCCGGCCTTATTTGGGTTTCCTTATCCCTTCACTTCAAAACACAAGGGCACAAGGGAGTGGGGACTTTACGTGCAGTGACAGTCAGATAAGACAAACCAGGTTTCAGCAAATATTTATGTACGTAAAAGGTACATACATACCATACCTACCTGGTAGGCAGTACTGAGTGCCACGCTGCTTGGCCGAACTTGACCACAGGGACCGATCGGGCGGGAACTTGATGAAAGCTCGGGTGCAAATTAAGCACCAAGACTTTTGCGCCGGGACGGACCCGGGGGATCTGCCCAGAATATGACGAAACAAAAAGAAGAAGAAGAAAAGGCGCGAGAGAAAGACGGAGGGAGTACAATGTACAGTATGTATGTATGTACCTCATACCATACTATGCCTGTGTGGGGAAGAGCGGCATTCATCGCAGCGCTGGGGGAATGATTTTCAGCGCTGCTCCGCATCACCCGAAACTTGAAAGTCCGAGAAGCACCCTAGGCAGAAAGGTACAGCAGGTGTATGTACCTACGACGGCGGACTCATCGGGCTACGCTAGCTAGGGCCACGTACATAGTCGGTACCTGCGCAGTCCTGTCCCCGCATGGCCAGGTAGGTACCTAGGTTCTCTTCCCCAAGCTTGACCTGGTTCGTTGAAAGCTCTCCGCCGAGAATACATAGGTATTTATAAATCACACTGATCAAGCTCGGCACAGAGCTGATGGCAGGATCCACTTGCTGCGCATCCTGCATTTTACGCTACAGTACTGAGAGCGCAGAAGGCACCGAGTGCGTGGCTGCGAGCGTGCAACAATGGACTGCAAGACGGCTGACTTGAGCGAAAAAAGTGAAAGGAAGAGTGAGAGGAAGAACTTAGAAGTGAAGCAGGACGGCTCCCGAGTCCCCTATCTATACCTACATACCTCGCCCACATGCAGCGCGTAGAGCCAGTACATAGCCAGTAGGAAAGCAGGCTCCCGCGAGGGGCAGACAGGGCAGACAGAGCCGGCCCTAGCCACGTCTACGGAGTAACTTCTAAGTTCTAAGGCTCTAAGGCTCTAAGCCAAGTTGCGAGCTAGTGCGGAATAACTTACTCCGTACGGAGTAGAAGGGCCAGCCTCCAGGCCATCGCACCAGCACTGCTTCCACCCCCCCCTCACGCCCTGACTTGACGCCCTGCTTCAACTTGGTCTAACCGCTTCCAGCCCCATCTGCCCTGTCCCTTCCGCTTTCCTCGCGGGTGCGTCTCCATCCCAAAGCAAGGCCACGTCCAAAGCACGATCAGCAAGTGGGAAGGCGGCCAGCCAGTGCCCACCCACCCTGCCACCCCCCACCTACTTTAGCCAACCCGTCCGCCCGTCTGCTGCCTCTGGTCGCCCGCCGCTCGCTGTCTTCTGGTCTCACTCCGAGTCACTGCTCGTTCTTGCCTTGTGCTGCGCCTGCGCCTGCCTGCAACTGCGCTGCCTCGCACCTGCATGTGCCTCCCGTTTTCTTAAATCGAGCCTCTTTCCCCAGCTGTACACCGGCAACACCTCTGTCTCGTCAATATTACTTTTGCATCCTTCCCGTCCTTGTCGCCAGTTCGTACCTTTTCGCACCTTTCATACGTACGCAATACCCTCTCCAGCGAGCATCGCATACCTTGGCCCACGCGTCTGCCGATCCCAGTTCCTCTGCTCTCCAGCATTTATTCTCCACCAACTGGTTTCCGTCACTGACATTTGGCGCATTGCACTGTGTCCAGCGCGACAAGGCTCATTTGCGCCATTCGCTGGTCTCTTTTCGATTCGTTGAGCGTGTCTACTCGATTATCGGACATCTTTTGCCTACATTTGTACGCGCATCGGTTCGAGTTTGATTCGCGACGCGCATCACAAAAGTACACAGGAGCTCAAGACTCGCCAAAGAAGACGTCTCATCGACAACGTTCGCATGGCTGCTGCTTCTAGCTTCTTACGTGCCGGTCAGGCTTACCGAGCGTCCTCTCCTTCTCCATTCACACCAGCTTCGCATCCGTTCGCCATGTCTGCCACGCATTTTTCCGATCGCGACCAGAATAGACCCGTCGGCAACCCGTTTACGAACAATACTATGCCCTTGGTCCAAGTGCTCATCCACCGCTTGTCTCGCCACATGTCTGAAGAGTCCCTTCGTGCCATGGTTATTTGGGCCAGGGACTTGAACGATTTCGAGCTGCTCCCTCTGGACAGGTCCGAGGACGATGGCTTCCGATCCGCGCTCTTACGTTTCCGCAGCGTACACGGGGCTATGCAAGTCAAGAATGTGCTCGACGGAAAACCCAACACATCTCATGATGCGGACATGATTGTTGAGGTTTTGACAAACAGCCCACCGGCAGCCCGAGGAAGTGTGGGCGAGCAATCAGTCGCGAGCTCGGCTGGCCCTTCCACGATGGGCTCCCATGCTGCTCCGGCACCTCGACAATATGGCCACTATGCCGGCTTCCAAGGCCTGGATCACAGCGCTGCGCCCAGTTATGGCGGCACGTTTCCCGGAAACGACTACGTCTACTCCGGTGGTGTGAACACTAATTACCAGAACATATTCTCTCCTCAGTCACCCATCGGAAACCACCTTGCTGAGCGGCCCAGAATATCCGGCAAGACGCTGATTGGAAGAGATTTTGGCGATGACGAAGAAACCAATGACTTGCTGAAAGATCCAGTCGCCTATGCCGAAAATGGTGGTACGTGGCAGCGCAGACCTACTGTGCCTCAGATTCCCGTCAGTCGTATGACGAATTTGTCATTGAGCAGAAGCCATCCACAAGGTGCATCGTCTCTTCCGCCGTACATGTCACCCATCTCGCCAGCACCAAGTCATGGCTTTTCTACCAACGGCCACAATCACCAAGGGCGCAAAACGTTGCCTCCTGTCAACCCGGCCGATCAGAACCCTCCTTGTAACACCTTGTACGTGGGCAACTTGCCCATCGACACGTCCGAGGAGGAGTTGAAGGCCATCTTCTCCAAGCAGCGCGGCTACAAGAGACTTTGTTTTCGGACAAAGCAGAACGGTCCCATGTGTTTTGTTGAATTCGAGGACATCTCGTTTGCCACCAAGGCTCTTCATGATCTCCATGGCCGAACTCTGCACAACAGCATGAAGAGCGGCATACGCTTGAGCTTCTCCAAGAACCCATTGGGGGTCCGATCCGGTCAGGCACCCGGCCAAGTCGCGAACAACTCCATGGGTCATATGAATGGCATGATGGCCGGTGGTGCACACGGATTCTATGCCCACGGACCGCCGCCAGGCCTTTCTGCACCTCCTGGGCTGGGTTCTCGCAGAGGCAATCACAATCCGGCAGCGTCGACGCATACGGGCGGCGCCCAACCATACAATGGCATGATTGCATCACCGAGTGGACAGACTCAGCATTATCCCTGGAACAACCCTTCCTTTTATAATGGTGCCGCGAATGTTCCTACCGGGCCTCTTCATAATAATTCCTCTTTCTTTGTTACATGATTGGGAGACGCGACAAGACTGAACGAGATCGACGCACACATCATCTTGGCTCAACAACACAAACGCATCGTCTTCATTGCTGGCCGCATGTTTTGCTGCATTTTGTTTTTCCTTGGTACTTTTCTGCCGTTCTCTGTACGGTATGTGAACATTAGTGCATGTCAGTCAGTGGCTTGGCTGATCATGATGATGCCATCTCTTCGTTCTATGAGAAGGTAGTATGCTAAGATGCGCGCAGCTTTTGTTGGTCTTGAGGCCAGCCAGCGTAGTCCGATGCCATCGCTGCCTGATGTACTGAGGTTGCAGTCAATTGGGCTGTGCGCCAGAAATCGCGCAAGTTGCAACCGAAGATGGGCCGCGTACGGGCGATCATTTTGTTTTGTATTCACCATTATACCCTCTTAGGTTGGTTGCATTTTTGTATTTCTGATTGTCGATTTACAGTGGCTTGGTCTTGATGCGGCACGAGTATGGCAGGCATGGCTCTCGTACCCTTCTTTTCACTCTCGGTTTTCCTTATTTATTTTTGTCCTTTGGGGGGGGGGGGGGGGGGGGGGGGGGGGGGGGGGGGGGGGGGGGGGGGGGGGGGGGGGGGGGGGGGGGGGG
>SRQH01000665.1:0-14577 GCA_018360345.1 Claviceps sp. LM84 group G4
GTCCGATCTTATTTGATGCCAAGACTAAGTTTAAGTTTGAGAATAGATCAGACGTGTCTTTTGTCCTCTCCGCGTCAACTTTCAGTGATATAATGCCTTAACTGTGTGCTACTGAATTCCTAAACAGTGCCGTGTCTGCCTCATATCAAATTCCCAATATACTGCCAAAATTCCATGTGCGTTGCTTTGCCTGCTTTGTTTCAAATGTCAGATACGCAGCCACGCCAGCTATGCTTCAAATTTCCAATGTACTGCCATGCCTGTTGTGCATCCAATTACCCGAGGACAGCTAACATCTGCGTTCTTGGGTATCCTGTACGATGCCATGATTGCTTCAAATTTGCCTATGCACCGCCATCAAATCTTCTGATACAGCGCCATGATATCGTGCTTCGCCTTCGCCAGTACCTGTCGATCATACACAGTCTGGGTCTTCAGATCACGGTTCTTGGCCTGCAGCTTCGCAATCCTCTCTTCCTTTTGCTGCACGTCCTGTCGGGCGCGTTCGCGACCCAGAGCAATGCCCTTGGTCCTTCGCACGGCGGTATCCAGGTGGTCGTGAACGGCTCGAAGAATAGTTGGATCCAGGCCTTGACCCCGGATGAGATTCTTGATCTTGTCGGCTAGGTCTTGAATTGAATCGGAGGCGGAGCTCGATGGAGCCGCGGTGGTGGCATCACTGGATCCGGACCGAGCAACGGTAGACGATGGGACTGCTTTCTTACTCGGTGTCGTCGGCATTCTGTCAGAGGGAAGGGTAGGGTACTCAAAGGAGACCGATTTGAACTTTCTGCCGTCCGACGTCGGGAATAGCTGCCTTGACACCGGGGGCGTGGGGAGACCACCCGAGGGCATATCGGCCCTGATCCGACTGGTGGTGGGAGTAACAAAAACGTCGGTCACGGACTTATTCAGAGCGGCCTTTTTGGCGCTGTCGTCGGCCAACTCGGCCAGCTCGCGCTCGTCATCAGAGTTGAGGTCGCTGAAAGTGTCCTCATTGTCCAAATTCTCCTGTTTGACGCGCTTCCTCTTGGTGGGTGTGGTAGGACAGGCCGGGAGTCTCGACGGAGACTTATGCTCCCGCATTGTATCGGTGCTGACGAAGTTGGTGCTGGCGGTGGCCGTCTCAGATCCTCCGCCATTTGCAGCATTACCTTCGCTTAGAAGCAACAGTCGTCGGGACGATCTCGACCGAACCCCAAACGACTCAAGGGGCTTTTGCGTGAATGTCGGCGTTTTGGGCACCTGCTGCTCCTCCGACTCCTGGCCACCATCATCGGCATAACGTTCAGTCTGCTGCAGGCCCTCCGACAGAACTCCCTTTTCTCGGGAAAGAGCCTGATCATTCCAAAGGAAAAAATCACAGGACGGATAGAGCCTGCAGGCCCAAAACAACTTGCCTTTGTTTTGGCCCTCTTTTTTCACTGCTTTCAGTGTCGCCCGATGAGGCGGATCGCATTTGCCTAGTCATGCAGAGGCCCAAAAAGGATTTTCACGTTAGTCCAACTGACGAGTCATGAAATTTGCAAAGACTTCTATTCTTCAATGCTGTAACACCCGCGATGCCATGTCGTTGTGTGAGAAGGAAGTGGCAAGGCACCTTTTCCGGGCACGTGTATGGAGGGTGGAGAAGTCGCTCCATCTCCACGACGAGTTCAAGAGGCAAAAGAAGAACAAGAGTGAGAAAGAAAAGACGGAGACAAGCTCCTGTGTACGAACATGTCGGACTTGACTTACACCACCATTGGCCATCTTGCCATGTGCCTCTTCGCCCCATACTCGATCCAGGAAGATCGTGCGACTTGGCATAAGATGCTTGTAAAGCTTGGCTTGATGACCGCGTTACTCGCATAGTTGGCTGGTCCATATCGAGAGCAAATCGTCTCACAAGTAATGGACAATGAAGAGGCCTAATCCTGAGTGTTCGGGAGGCTGCGATGCCGAAGGCCCAAAGTCAAAGCTTCAAACCGTAAAGCCAAAAGTCAAAAGTCAAAAGTCAAAAGTCGGGGGCCGAGTTTGCGCAATGTGCCATAGGGCAGCACAGCAAGCGGATCAGACGACCAAATAGAATACAAAATAGTGGTCTAAATTGAATAAAAAAATGATGTAACTCAGTAAAGTTGGTTAAAGTGATCTAATGGGCCTGGCCTGGTCTGTCCTTGTGGTGGTGAAAAGTTGGCGGCGTTTGCACGGAGATGGGATTCAGACCAGAGATTATCGTGATTCGTGTCAGCGATGAGGGGTGCAATCATCAATGGGAGGGGCTGGGAAACGGGTTATGTGGAGCAGCGAGCTAGTTAATGTGGGGGCCCGCGAACTTGGAAGCGCCACAAGTTACAACGCGCCATGAAGCGGCTGATTTGGCGCCTAATAAAAAGCCTCGCACAAAGCCCGTCTCGTTTAGGTAATTTAGGTAATCGGAGTCACACGAGCA
Source organism: Claviceps sp. LM84 group G4 (assembly GCA_018360345.1). Classification (NCBI taxonomy): domain Eukaryota; kingdom Fungi; phylum Ascomycota; class Sordariomycetes; order Hypocreales; family Clavicipitaceae; genus Claviceps; species Claviceps sp. LM84 group G4. The sequence continues at coordinate 2,435 of SRQH01000665.1, forward strand.
ATCCCATTGTTTGGCATTGTGGTCGGCAGCTGTTGGTGATGCCCTCACGGCTGACGGTGTTGCACAATATCCGCCAACGTATTTCAAGGGGCATACACGCCACATCCGCCCTCATGTTCCACAAACAAGGTACATATGTACCTACATACCTACCTAGGTAATGTATATGTACTAGGTACATTATACATATTCTTATGTCGTGAACCTCCAATGCGCGTGCTCCATGAGGACCATGACAGAAGACGGAACGCCTCTCCAAAGAGACTGAGACAGCGCGGTGCACCGGACCACCGCTTCGCAGAGGATAGGCTTCCTCGCCTCGCACCGTCGGTCCAACTATCCCCAGGGAGAATCGTCAGTGTCACCAGTTTGTCCGCTTGTTCGCTGTGGATGGGATGCTCGAGGACTCCAGATCTCCTCGCTGCGATACAGGCCGGCTAGGACAGAAGCATCGAACTCCGTCCCTCTCATAGGGGCAGCCACTGATATTATTCAGGTAGCACAACCGTGACACGACTGCCACCTCCTTTCAAATCCCCCTTTCCCACCCGGTGGTTGAGGTGCGAAAATGGCGCTCTGCCTTGCATGGGGTTCGTAACTTCGTTGATGGAGCCAAGACGGGATCTTTGACTTCGATATCTCTGTTCCCCGGATTGTGTTCGTGCGTTTTGCAAGCTGTCGGAGTAGCCACATGGCACACTGAAAGGGTTTGCTCAACCCCAAATCTTGGCTCTTTCCTATTTTGAGATGAAGCAAGGGTTGAACGCCGGAAGCATTAGGCTCACGGGGTTGATTCTCGTCAGGTTCAGCCGCCAGTTAGCGCTTTTAGTTTACAGCTTTGTTGACAATTTCTGAGATGTGCCACGGACATATTCTAGCGTTGAATGACGACAAGGCGCGGAATCGGGAGCTTCCCCTTCAGGAAGGTCGTGATTGGGAGAAGAGCGTGTAGGCCATGAGTCCGAGATATGTGTTGTCGTCCACGATGTCTTTGTGTAGACACCTGCACGCTTTGTGTGTACGTTCAACATACCTACACATCTACATACACGACATCCTAGCTCAAACTCCCACGACGAGTATAAATGGCCGCCGTCCTGGCACGTCAAATGGAAAGCCTTGATCCTCGCCAAGTCAGCTTTCTATACAGCTGATCCCGTGCCTACGCTTTCTTTCCACCGTCTCAGCTTCTGCTTGTCCTTGGCCGACCCTCCTGTCTTGATAGAAACACGGCAAACATGCAACTGTCCATCCTCTTGGCTCTTCTCCCAGCCATCCTGGCCGCTCCGGCCATGGAGACGCGTGATCAGCCCGCGCCTCTTCTGGCACCTCAGGGACTTGATATTGTTGCCGACAAGTACATTGTCAAGTTCAAAGATGGCATTGCGAGCCTTGCCGTTGACGAGACCTTGAGTGTCTTGCAGACCAAGGCCGATTTTGTTTATAAGCACGCCTTCAACGGCTTTGCTGGTCACCTTACCAAGGATGAACTCAAGACTCTTCGAGACCGCCCTGACGTAAGTCGTGGTGCTTTCTGCTGATGATAAAAGTGTCTTCATTGGAATTTTCTTATACACTCCATTCCCTCGAAATCTTCCAATTTTCGGACTGAGCATGTTGATTCAAACTCCCACAGGTTGAATACGTCGAAAAAGATGCCTTGATGCGCATCAACGCCTTTGTCCAGCAGCCTGGCGCTCCATGGGGCCTCGGCCGCATCTCTCACCGCGCAAAGGGAAACAACAACTACCGGTACGACAGCAGTGCCGGGGCCGGTACCTGCGCCTACATCATCGACACGGGCATCGAGGCCAGCCATCCGCAATTCGAGGGCCGTGCCACGTTCCTTAAGAGCTTCATTTCGGGCCAAAACACGGACGGAAACGGCCACGGAACCCACTGCGCCGGGACCATAGGCAGCAAGACGTACGGTGTTGCCAAGCAGGTGAAGCTGTACGGTGTCAAAGTGCTCAACAACGCCGGGTCCGGCCCTTACTCTGCCATCATTGCTGGTATGGACTTTGTTGCCCAGGATGCCAGAACCAGGGCCTGCCCTAAGGGTGCCATCGCGTCTATGAGCTTGGGGGGCGCCAAATCTACAGCTGTCAACCAGGCTGCTGCCGCTCTGGTACGCTCTGGTGTTTTTCTGGCTGTCGCAGCGGGAAACAGTAACCTTGATGCTGGAAACACCTCGCCCGCCTCCGAAGTTACTGCTTGCACGGTGGGCGCTACCGACATCAATGACAACCGATCCTCATTTTCCAACTACGGCTCTGTGGTCGATATCTTTGCTCCGGGTACCGATATCCTCTCTACCTGGATCGGTGGCACTACTGTAAGTCTTCCACCCATTCCACTCGTCTATGGCCTCTTGATAATGAGGCCGGGCGAGGCGAGCTGGTAAGCTGACTATTACTCTTCCACTCTCTAGCGATCTATCTCTGGAACCTCCATGGCCACTCCCCATATTGCTGGTCTCGCTGCCTATCTTTACGCTCTCGAGGGACGTTCCAGCCCCGTTGCCCTCTGCCAGCGTATGCAGTCCCTGTCCACAAAGAATGTGATCCGTGGTATTCCCGCGGGCACCGTCAACTACCTTGCCTACAACGGAAACGGCCAATAAACGGGCTTATGCCCCTTTCTTCGGGAAGCATACTCAATAGCGGACTTGAAAAACTCTTCACTCGTTGTCCCAATCTTCTCTCTTTTTTTTTTGTCGCAACTTTGCACACGACTTTTCGCTCAGACATTCGTCTCATACTAGGAGGTAGCTTGCACTCTTTTGACACTAAGTACAATTGTGGATGCAACGAAAAAAAAGAACAAACGTATTTATATGGGAGAACCTATGGAGTGAACAACTCACGAGATGGCACAATTTTCTACACGGTAACTCAGGGAGAACTGCCGCTTCCTCTTTATATAGAAAGGATAGAAACGGAGATAGAGTTTATTAGAACTGCCCCTTTAGGACGTCAGAAGTATACCTACATAGCTTGCCTGTCACTCTTTTCTACAATGGTTGCAATGGCACACGACGTTGTACATGTGTAACTTGCAGCCAGCCCCTGAATTGCTCCTGAACATGGACCCACCTCCCCACGTGATGGTGCATGTGCCGGAAATTCGGAATCCCCTGAAACGCGTCACCAAATTGGACGAACACCGCACGACAACGCACGACCAGACGGCAATCTCTCACTCTTTTGGCTTTTGTTCATTTGTCTGATCTTCCAAGCGCTGCTTTTATACCGTATCGTGCTACACAGTTCACCTGTGAAGCTCGCTCCACTTTTGCAGTTCTGATATCGAAGGTTGAAGATTCACAACAACCTCCCCTTTGTGGCCTTTTGTGCCCCGCTACGCTCTTTCTCCTATCCGACGTTTGCAGAATTGCGCCGTGCAGCAACACGCCAACAACAATAACAACATCTTGTCATCACTGCTTCAGAACCGCACATCACACCCACAACGCCTGACCGCTTCAAGAGAAAAATTCCGAACGCACCATCGCCTCAATGGCTTGTCGAAATTGTGCTCCCCTGCGCCTGGCAGGCCGCCTCGCGGGCACCAATGCCAGACCCGTGAGTGGTGCAGCCACGACGTCAGCTTTGCCGCAGAGTTGGCGCAGCACGTGCCGCCAGAACCAGCGTCGCATGTACTCGTTTGGAGGCGAACCTACCGGAGTAAAGGACAAATTCAAGATTTGGCCCTTTGTCGCCGTCATTGCGATTGGTACTGTTGGGTACATTGCGCTTGTGAACAGACGCAAAGGTCAGTCAGTCTGGATCAGTTGCCCCAAGCCATTCGAAGCTTCTTTCTCTTTTTGCGAACCCTCGATCCTTTGCTTTTGGTCAACTACAACTCTACATATCAATAACCACCCATTATATATAAATATAAATATATATATATATATATATATATGGCCCTTGCTGACCTTGATTCTTCCCGCTCCGCAGGCATGCCTTCAGCGGAGGGTGCTCAAACAGGCAGCCAGATGCCCACGGCAGGTAACCCGCAACCTATACCTACACCTGCGCCTAAACCGACCTTCTCTCCCTCTGAAGTGACCGTCGTCTTCGTCCTCGGTGGGCCTGGCGCCGGCAAAGGAACTCAGTGCTCCAACCTGGTCGAGAAGCACGGCTTCATCCACCTATCGGCTGGTGATCTCCTGCGAGCCGAGCAAGAACGTCCCGGATCCGAGTTCGGCGACCTCATCCGCGACTACATCAAAAACGGGCTCATTGTTCCCAAGGAAGTCACCATCAAACTTCTCGAAAACGCCATGAAGGAAGCTCTCTCCTCCCAGGCCAAGGCTGAAGCCAAAGCCACCGGCCGCGCCACCGGCCGCTTCCTCATTGACGGCTTCCCCCGCAAGCTGGACCAGGCGTACAGCTTCGAGAACACGGTCTGCCCCGCCAAGATGGTGCTCTTTTACGACTGTCCCGAAAATGTCATGGAGGAGCGCCTTATGGAGCGTGGCAAGACCAGTGGTCGTGCTGACGACAATGCGGAGAGCATTCGCAAGAGGTTCCGCACGTTTGTCGAGACGAGTATGCCGGTTGTGGACTACTATGAGAAGCAGGGCAAGGTGGTCAAGGTGGATGCTACGCCTGCGCCGGAGGCTGTTTTTGTGAAGACGCAGGGCCACTTGAAGGAGAGGCTAGGCAAGGATTTTTGAATACTTTCATTCCTTTTTACATACATGCTTTTCTTTTGTTTTCTTTTCTTGAAGGGGGGGTTTTTTTTCCTGAACATTTCTTTGGGGACCCTAAATCTTTAGAAATACCTTAATTCATAGTCTGACTTCTTCTTTTTTCATCCTCCTAGCATTGTGGAACAGAGTGTTTACTGTTGCTTTATTGTTCTGTCATCCACTTTTGGCAACTTTATCCCGCTTTCGTTGCTGCCTGGGTATTGCTGGACGTCAAATTTGAATAGGTAGATTGCGTTCCTATAGACTTCTTCTTTTTTTTTCTTCTTGTTCTCATATCTGCATTCACTCACAAGGCCCGGCACAGAAAAGAAGGCTCTCTGTCTTCTACAAACGACGTTGACTTGACGGAAAAGAATATCGATCCCGTTTTGCTGTACTGCTTCCAGTGAATTACCAGTACAGTACCTATGTATGAATGGACACTCTCCTGCCATTTGCCCACCTTCCTTCGGCCGCATTGTTGCAAGCAACGCTGAGATGACCTCCTGCCGTCTGGTGAGTCTGTATGGAATGCCAAACGTGATTCCTAAACAGCCGCTGCTACATATCCTATCCACGAGTCACGACTTCGGATTGTTGTCACCCCAACGTATCCACGACAAGCGTCGATCAGCAAGACAACAAAGCAGCTCCAAAGAGGCTTTTGATTTCTACGTAAGCATATACTTCAAGTTTCAGGGGGTTTACGTCTATAGTGGCAGTGGCAGTGGCAGTGGCAGTGGCAGTGGCAGGCAGGAGGCCCGACTTGAGAGAATTGAATTGCATTGCAAGATACTCATCGACGAATTAACTTGTGAGCTGACTGCATGACAGCGTGATAGGAGGCAGGAATAGACACAAGGCCATGATATGTCATTGCGATCAAGCCAGCTACGCAGAAAACTAATATAATCAAGTCCTACAAGAATCATGATGGCCGGCAAAACAAAAGAGCAAAAAAAGCAAAAAAAGGATAGTGGAGATGGCGCGGAAACACGAGCACGATATGTACCTAGGTATGCGTTGTCGTAATGGTCAGGAGTCAGAACTCTCTGTCTACCAAAATAAGTTCGAAAATGTGGACTTGAAAATCATAAACTGGTGAGTGGCCAATATACATGGGCTAGTTCTCGTCCCTCCTTCTCGCCTCTCATGCCCTCTCCTCTCCTCTCCTCTCCTCTTCTCTTGTCCTTCTCCTCAATACTCTTCTTCGCTTTCCTTTCATTTGCCTTGCTTTCCCACATCCTCAGATGGTTTTTTTTTTCAAATACGACGCGTTTTACCGCTCACCTACGTATACGCATATTTGATGAATCCTGGCCAATAAAACAGTTCATTTCCCATTAAATATCTGAAAGAAAAGCGTCCTCCCTTTTCTGTTTCCTTTCGCTTCCCTGTTCATCAACGTCTGCCATCACCTTTTACTCCTCCCGCGCTGCTAAGGGCTGCGGTCGTCGGCTCCCAGTCATGCCCCCCATCCCCGCAGTGTTCAATTTCCTCTCCAAGTCCTGTGTCTCGCGCTCCTTTTGTGACCTAGCATTGGCCTGTTCCTGGCGCAAGACGTCCAGGACGTTCTGGAGAGTGGCGCGCCAGTGATCCACGCGCGTGGACAGCTCCTGGTACTGCTTCTGACCGAAGACACGATACGTGACTTTGTGGACGAGGAATTTCTGCTGCTGTTGCGACAGCTTGCCCTCGACGAGGCCAGCGCGGATCACATCAATAGCCCACATCTCAACATGCTCCTGAGGGATCTGGAGCGCCTTGGCAATCTTGGCGTATTCGATTTCGCGGCTGGGTGTGGCGGCAGCAACACTGGCAAAGGTGAGGAGACGGATCTTGCGGTGGAGCCTCTCGTGATCGAGCTTCTGCTGCTCCAGCCAGCCCTCGTGCTCTTCGTTGAAGTCGTTGTAGTCCTCGAGGTCCTGCTCGGCGAAGATGTCTAGCAATTGCGAGTAGATGGGGTGCGAGTCGCTGAGGGCCTGGACACTGGCAATGCCACGGAGCTCCTGGAAGAGGAAGTATGTGTTGGCGGAAAGGGCCATCTTGACGGCACGCAGAGATAGCCGCTGAGCCTCATCCGAGGTGATTTCGTCCTTCTCATCGGCGTCAAATGTCCGCAAGGCCTTGAGGATGAATCCGTAGCTAGTAGACTCCTCGCCGGCTTCCCACGCAGCCTCGGCCACATTTTCGTAGATCATGCGCTCAATCTCCTCGCTCGCCTCCCATGACTCGAGCCACTCGGGCAGCTTCTCCAGATACGGCCGCAAGGTGTCGAACATGCTGTGTGTCTTCAAGAACTTGACAATCTCCATGAAGATTCGCGCGCAGATGACGTCTCCTTCTGGCAAGAGGTTGAAGACAGTTGTGAGGGCGTTCAGCGATAGTCCGGGTCCGTGAACGGATGAGTTGACAGGAACCTTGGCGAGGTTGCCGCAAAGAGTCTGCAGATACTTCTTAGGGTCCGCAGACTGCAAAACGAGGTGAATCAGGAGATTCGACGCAGCCGTGTATTCCTTCTCGGGGACAGTGCTCAGGCCAGGTGAGGCGGCCACCAACTTTGCCAGAACATCTTCCTTGGATACTTCGTCCTTAGCCAACAGTTGGACGGCCTCGTCGGCTTTCAGGTACTCGGCCATCTCCTTGGCCAGCTCCTCAAACGTTCCATCCACGAACAGCAGCTGCGGCTGCTCCTTGGTCTTAGGGGCAGACATTATTCCTTTCTGCCGGCGGGAGTGCGTGAGGGACTAGTCGGGCTTCGGAAGATCGACGGCAGCGGCAGTTCGAAAGTTCGACGGTACGCTCGATGTTTGGTCACGGCGAAGGAAGGCGGGTGAAAGCTTTGGGATCTCGTCGAAGAGAAAGGCTAAGTTGGTGAAAAGTGGAAGTCGCGTGGGGGACTCCGACAAGTTCGCGATCGCTAGACTCGACTGCACGAAGGGGGGGCGGGACTCGGATAGGGAGGTGAGATGTTCAAATCGTCTGCTGAGCCGGGTAGACTTGCGAATAGCCCTGTGGTGGGGCGGCTTCCTGTCCGCCGCGCTGAGTTTTCTGCCGTGCTTCTCATGTGTGGGAGCTACTGTCACCGCTCTCGCTTAGCTTACATGTGACATGGCACGTGCTCAAAGCGTCATCAGGAGGCAGCAACGTACACATCCAAATTTCATCCCTCGGGCCTCACTGTGATGCAAGGGTCAAGATGGCCGAATGTTCAATGACCGTACAATGAGAGAAACGCGTGAGATCCAGTTCTCGATACCTCTTTCTCAGAGGCTTGAGAGTTGCGGAAAGCAAGAAAGAGCTAACACGAAATATGCGCCTCTGACGTTTCTGTCGAGGCAGCGCCCAGGCGCGCATCAGACAAACCAATTTAACCCGTATTACGGTATTATCCTGATATGTCTTGTAAGTTGTCGTGCTGGTATCGCATCATTTTATGGCCTGCTGCATCATCGCATTCTCCCATGCCTACATCGTACCGTCATCGCCATCTTATCTCCTCAGCTCCTGGTACCCAAAACTCGCGAACTATTCTCCCATCCGTGACCCGTCTCATCCCCTTCTTTGTGACGTTTTTTTTCCGCGGCCGGTGCCCGCAGTCTATATATACACTACTCTGTATTAGCAGACACGAGGTCCTATATCTATCCCCTCTCAGTGCTCATCATCCTCATCAACTTAGGTACATATCTACCAAACCTACCAAGAAAAAGACATTTCCAAACATAACACAACATGCGGGGGTTTTATAATACCATTCGTCCCACTGTAGCCTGTCATAATCGCGTGCCATTGCCAAAAGATATCCCCCTCGAAAAAACAAAAAGGGGGGACAAAAAAGGCAAACAAGGTAGGGGAAAGGAAAAAGGAAATGGCAGAAAGAACAAAGCCAAAAGAAACCCATGAGCAACCCCTACTTCTTCACCTTCTTGCCCCCCTCTTTTGCTTCTGTCGTTGCATAAATACTCCCCTCCTCATCCCCAAAGAGCTGTTGATCCCCCTTCCCCCCCAAGCACATAAACTCCCCCGCCGCCCTCTCATGATCCGGGGCCTGTTCCTTCCTCGCATTCGCATTCGCATTCGCGACGCGGTTCTGATTCTTCGAAAATACCTTGACCGGCTCGCTGTGGGCGTCCCCCACAGGCACACGCGCCGCGACATGCACCGAGTTGAGACTCGCAAGAAGGGTCCTCTCCCGGACAGGGCCCCGGCGGTTCACTTCCAGGCTGGCGACTCCGCCGACGAGACCGCACGTACTGTCATTTACGTCGGGGGGTTGCTGGGTGAGCCAAGGGTGAGAGAGGCATTGCTCGACAGTAAAGCGGCGGTCTGGGTTAACGACTAGCATGGAGTCGATGAGGTCCACTACGTAACATTAGCGACTATCCTTCATCAATCATATCCAGAACTTGGACTGTGTTTGGTACAAGCGATCCGTTTCTATTCCGGAACTGACTTGGTTTAAGGGAAAATGGGGAAGGGGGACTTACGAGCAGGATCCCCAACCGAATCCCAGTACGGAGAAGGATAATCAAATCTCCCACTCCGGATCTGCTGCGTCAAACTATACGGGAATTCCTGCGAGCGAAGCTCATCCGAGAATGGAGGGAAGCCACAAAGACAGATATACATCACCACGCCCAGGGACCAGATATCCACGGCCTTGGTATACTTGCGGCGCTTCGAGTCAGCGAGGATTTCAGGCGCGACGTAGCTAGGCGTGCCACAGAGTGTGGTGGTGAAGGACTCCTCGCCGATGATTTTGGAGAGCCCAAAATCGGCTAGTTTGACGTGTAGGTCCTCGTCCGTGAGGAGGATGTTTTCGGGCTTGATGTCTCGGTGGACGATATTTCGATCGTGCTGTATGAGGAGTTAGCCTCGCATTGCCCTCTTTCATCTTCGTTGCTTCTCCCTCTTGTGATTTGAGACAGAAGGAGATTGGTGACGGCAGATTGTGAGGAGCATACCAAGTACTTGATCCCCTGGAAGAGCTGCAAAAACAACTTCCTTGTCTCTTCTTCAGACAGCTTCCCCTTCATGACAATGTAGTTGAACAATTCACCCTCGGCGGCCAACTCCAAAACGAGGTACACCCGATCCCGCTCATTAAACGTATCCTTGAGACACAGCACATTGGGATGGCTCACACTCATCAACACCCCAATCTCCTGCTGCAGCCCCTCCGTCTTAGACCGGTCCTCCACACCGGGCGTCTTGGAAAAGATTTTGACAGCATATCGATGCCCGCTCGCCTTTTCAATACACAGATATACTTCTGCAAAGTGGCCCTTGCCGAGTTTTTCCAGCAACGTATACTCTTGCAGGAAGGCGTTCGTGTGCCGACTCTGGGGGTACCGGAAGACGAACCGTGCTTTACCATGCACAGCAATCTCATCCTGATCTTCCAGCTCGCGTCTCTGATTGCGGCCCACGAGAGCCTCGTTGACGTAGGTGCCGTTACTTGAAAGATCTTCCACAATAGCCACCGTGTCTGTGCCCTTGTTCTCTGTGAAGAAGAGACAATGTCGGTTCGAAACAACCCCTTCCTTGACCACAAAATCTAGTGCACAGACAACATATTAGCGCAAAGCCCATTGGCCCTCTTGATGGCAAAAGACGAAGTATCGTGGAAAGAAATTTTCCTTCGCGGATGACCACACCAGCAGCGAAGAAAAAAAGAAAGATAAGAGCTCACCACACTCGGCATGCCGCCCTATCAAGTAACCCCCCGAAGCATTCCCACTAATCTTAGTCCGTTCATACGCCTCCGCCGCCTCCAGCGGCGAAAATTTCTCCTTCGAGCCCTCAACCTTCCCATTCGCCGCCGCTTCAGCAATCGAATCCGGCGGAGGGCACGCAGTCCGCCTCTTCAATACAAATGGCTTATCCCCATACTTGGGATCCAGCGGCACCAAGTACCCCCACACTCCTTCCTTGACCTCATCCTCAACCTCATCCGACAGAGCAGGATGCCGGTCCAGGTACTGACTATGCGGCTGCGTATCCTGGGGAGGCGGCGATAGAGCCTGGCTCTGCTGCCCTACCCAGGTCTCGTCTGTTTTGCGCCGAGCTCTCTGGTCGTGATCGTGGTCATGCACGGGGGGTGTAGGCGAGGCGACGCCGTTCTTGGAGGCATCGCCCATCGAATCATCATTGGTGATATTAGTGAGTGGTGAAGGGAGATGCTGCTTGTTGACAATGGGGGTCTTCTTTTTGTTCTTATTGGTGGTGGCGACGGGACCGGCGGCGTGGGAGGAGGATAAACGGTCGGATCGGCGGGGCTTTTTCGCGTCGGTCGCGTCTTCGGGGAGTGAGCCCTAATGGTGGTGTGATGTGATTGATGAGCGAGGGACTAAGCTATGCAAGCAGACAGAAGATAACTCACGCGCTGGCGCTTCAATTGGCTCTGTTCGGTGAGAGGTGCCATATCCTCTGCTGGGGGGTGGGTGGGTTGAAGTCAGATTCAAAGGGAGAAGGCAAGTGGATTAGACAGACAGGCCCTTTTCGCCGGCCGTGATTTGAATCGAAGGAACGGGCGGAGCTGCGATACTTCGACTCGGTATCAATGATCGCGGCAGAAACAAAGCGTTTATGATGAATTAAGGTGGACGTGAACGCTTGACCAGGCAGAAGGTCGAACTTTGGGGAGGGGTGGATGATGGATCGGGATTCGGGACTCAATATCCGGGGGAGGAGTCGAAGGACCCGCGACCAGGCACGGGCCCCAGTTGCCGCCAAGTCATCATGGAGTCATTGGATGATGGATCTACGGAGTATCATCTCACTGTCGGAACTTGGGAGTTGGGACTTGGGAGACGAGGGTATGGACAAGGATCTGCGATGCACGTTCCACGGCTACATATCGCCAGAAAACTTCATTACCCGGATACATATGTACAGTAGATGATAGACCCCGAGGACTTTTGTCGGCGGCGCAGATGACATTCAAACCGCATTGCGTCCTCTTGAGATGTATCATGTAGCAGTTTACGCGCTAAAACTAAAAGTAATCAGCCCTGAGGAGCTCGTGGCCAATCGCTCCCCCATTACTACATATTAGTCACGCCGTCCTCGTCACAAGTGCCACAACATCGACTTGGTGCGATCCCGAGAACTCGGGTCAGTCCCCCTCGCTCAGCTCCTCGCTCAGCTTCCAGTCCCTCTACACGTCGCGTTCCTGATATGTATGTATGTATGCACCCTTCCTATGAAACATATTTGCAGTGTGACTTCATTCCGGAGCTCGTCAAAGAAATACAATCGAGTTGCTCATTCAGAGAAACGGGGGCGGGGCGCCTTAAAAACGCATCCCCAAGGCCTTCTTCCTTCCCCATGCCTTGTCACGCCCATTATCATTATCAACTACCTGAATACTGATTCCATAATGTTGCATTCAACTCAACAATGTTTCCAACGCCAACCATTCTTTCCATGCTGGCTTCCT